>PISX010011213.1:0-66234 GCA_004024625.1 Mellivora capensis
TAGTTCCATCCACGTCGTTGCGAATGGCAAGATTTCATTTCTTTTGATGGCTGCATAGTATTCCATTGTGTATATATACCACATCTTCTTTATCCATTCATCTGTTGATGGACATCTAGGCTCTTTCCATAGTTTGGCTATTGTAGACATTGCTGCTATAAACATTCGGGTGCACGTGCCCCTTCGGATCACTACGTTTCTATCATATTATATATTTTTAAAATATATAAATGATACATTAATTGAGGGACATATATTTCAGAAACAAAGTGCTATAGTTTCTTCATTTTCTTGAATACTGGGTTGTAAATACCAGAGCATTATTTGAGGTCTTATGGTTGCTACTTGTAGAATTCAGAACATTTAGTACGTATCTTTTGAAATAAGTTGAATTCAATTCAATTTTTAATTGAAATTTTTTGTGGAGTTAGGAAATAAAAAACAATTTTATAGCCCAAGAAACTCAAGCTTATAATCTGGCTAGGTACCAACAACTAAAATGGTGTCTAATTATAAAAGAAATATTTCTCTCATATATGATTCTGTTGTCTTTTTCTGGGGGAAAATTTTTTTTTCTATTTTTCTTCCAATAAAAACATATTACTTAACAAAAGTATAATGCAGTGCAACAGCTATATGCAAAACTGAAAACACTCTAGAAATTTCCTCATCTTAGTTTATTCAGCATCAGTTTTCTTCAGTAGAACTCTTCATGATACACGAAGGAGACAGTCGCCTATTATAGTCCTCAAATGACCAAATCTTTAGATGTGTCCTTATCTTAAAGAGAGTACAACAGAAACTTGCAGAAAACAAGTTTAAAAAATAAATAAAAATGAATTTACATCAACGGCTCAGTAAAATCTGCTATGATAAGACCCTTAAATATCAATGTGTGACTTGTTAATTGATATCTTGCTCTATGTAAAATGTGTGATTTTTAAAATGATGAAAAGAAAGAACATCGTACCAATCTTGCCATGAATATTTCCATAGTTAGTATTCCCATCCTAAAGGCTGGTCCCAGTTGACAAGTTTTGTTATGATCTTTGTCAGAAGACAATTCATTTACCATAACAAGTAGTAAATATATAACATATAAATAAACATATATTTACTTTATATTTTAAATATGTATCATACATAAAAGAACTAAATTACACCAACATAAATTTGGGAAATTAAAAATTAATACTCAAGTCGATTTAAGTTCCACAAACAGAGTTACTTGTCACAATTTCAAAATTTCAAAGATAAAGGCCAGACACGGAATATCTAGAATAGGGTCCTCCTTAGAAATATAAGTCCAATTCATTTCTTTTTAACATGTTCTGAATTCATTATCAAACAAACAAACAAAATCAATCAACAATGACAAATACTTTCATCTGCATCCCGGCCACCCAGGAGAAACAGATGAGGCTTACACTCTTCTGTCTCTTTGCCTGCATGCTATGGTCTGCTCTGGTATAGGTCCACAAATGTCGAGAAAACCAGCTGTATTCTTCCTCTGGTTGAAAGTGTCCTAAATTAGAATGTGGTATTTAACATGATAAATGCAGCATATTTAAAACATTAAGTACATTTAACATTTCACTTGTGATTCCATGCGAATGGAGTCATTTCTGGTCACCCTGATGATGACAGCCTGGGGGTGACTAGAGGGATTAAGTGAGGATTTCTCCCTCTACTGGTTTTATTCTAAATCAGGATTTTTCTTGGGTTGCCTTGGCATTTACTGAACATTTTGGCTCATTGGCTCAAAAAAACCCACAATTTATTAAACTACAAAGATGCCTTTGGCTAAATTGTGGCGTCAGGTGAAGGCAGTAGGAACTACTCTGGTGTGTCTGATGATAGCCCCTGGCTCACAGTGCCTGGTGCCGGGGCCAACACGAATGTCCACGGGTGAGAAAGCTTCTGATCAGTCAAAAACAAACACTTGAGTTCAGAAAAGACTGTTATTTACGAAGAAATAACACAAAATATTTCATTACAACCATGTTAACTATTTTCTGTAGCCTTAAAAATATACGGGCAAACCAAAAGAGGCACTTTTCTTGCAAATAATTATAAAATAGTCAGAATTTTAAAAATATATACATAATATTATAAAATATTACATATTTTATACACACACACAATTCTTTCCCAAAGGAAGTGTTTATGCAAGTAAATAATGCATGTTCTACAGAGAGCAAAATTATGGCAAGCCAACCAATTATGGAAAGTCAAAATATAAACACATGATATTTAGTAACTTTCTGGAATGATTGTTTTCAATTGGATCAATGTTATTAAAATAAATCTGCTAGGGTTAGGTGCTTCAGTTAGCCATTGCTATTTAAACACACACTCCAATTTATAACAGCTTCAAATAGCAATGATTTGTAACTTCTCACCATTCAACAAACAGCTGGGTGGTCCTATGCTGCGTTCACATGGCCATGCTCCTGCAGTTGCAAGCTGACTGGGTAGAGGCCAGGCAGCCTTTCTCATAGATCTTGTGGTCTCTGCAGGCAATTGCAGTCTTGGGTTTTCCTACCCTCCAGGAGACCAGCCCAGTTTCCTCCACTAGAGGTCTCAAGGTAGTGTTCTGGGATGGAGATAGGGAAAAACTGCAAAGCTTCTTGACGTCTTGACCTGGAATTTGTGTATCTCTTTTTTCATCTTCTATTGGTAAAGCAAATCATTTCTTCAGGCCAGACTCCAACAAGAGAAATGCACTCCATCTTTCATGGGAAGAGCAGCAAAATCCCATCGAAAAAAAATACATGGGAGCAATTATACCCATACAAAATAACACTATCTTCCTAAATTTCCTCATATATGGAGACAGAAATACACCTATTATTTTGTCCCAATTCCTAGTCTCATTTCCACAATGCTCATCAGATTGACTGATATCCGTTATGTCTTGGAAATATTTTAATGTTTGCAAAAAGTTCTAGGCTTTGGTATACGTCATTGAACAAATCTGAGAATCACTCCTACATTCACAGTTTATATTTCTGTAACCCTTCAAACAAGACAATCATTTAATTAGTTTATTCTTAGTGCCACGAACCCTGGCTGTAACCACAAACTATTGAAAATGCATTTGGCTCTCAATCTGTATTTACTATTCTCTATCGGAAGTGACTTGTTAAGCAATGTGGTGAAAGTACATGATGGTAAAGATGTATAATGATGAGATCTTTTTATGATGATATGACTTAAGGTGAAGAACAATTGATAGATTATTTATTTATTTATTATGTAATTGCTCTTTTCTTTATGTAGCATTATCTGCAACAAAATATTGAACTTTATCTAAGTCCTGTGGTCCAGGAAAACAACATGGTTAGAAATCTTCCTGCCTATTTTTGGCCCCCAAGAAGCTGCTAACCTCAAAGGATCATAGTGCTCATACATTTTCTGAGATAAGCGCCCACCTCTGCCCTTTCTCAATGACTCAGATAAACGGTCTCCATTGTTCCTCATAACTTTCATAGACTCCTGGATGAGTCTTTGCTGTCCTGCCTCTGTAAACTCCCAGACCTCTTTCCATTTCTTTGAGAAGTTCCTCATTAAGTGGTCCCCTTATTGCAAAAATCTCCTAAACTTTCTAGAGCATTTTGTCTTTCACATGCATCATAAGTAATTATGAGAAAACAAACAAACAAAAAATGCTTAATTTGATTGTAATTCAAAGTACAAACTTTTTAAGTTTAAGCTTTTTATCTACAACAAACCTCTTAATTACCCATATGGGAAGACCAATCCTCAGTGATTCCAAGAATTCACCTGTCCTGTTCTTTTTTATTCATTCTCTGGAAGTCTTTACCCTTGATCAAAAAAATAAAGTGTATGATCTAGTATTCCTAAAAAAGAAAAAAATAATAAGAAAATTCCAAAGGGATAAAAAAAGAGTGAAGAGCAGGGAAGGTATAATTTTTATGAATTTTTTGTTTTTTTGTTGTTCTCAGTGGGAACATTGGCCCACCACAAACTTCATCTCATTCCTTAATAAAACTTTAACAATTTTTAAAATATTTTATTTCTTCTGATTTTTTCAAATCTCTACTTTAGGCCTTTAGCATTATAGGCAAAGAGAAAAAAAAACACAACAGGAGGGGCTGTTGTTTGTGTTTGGTGGGGTCAGGGGGTTTCTAGAGGCAGGCATTATTAGGCATTAATAGTGCCACCCTGTGGAGGGAGGGAAAGACTCTCTTTATGTCTTAGTCTATCAGAGGTCAGCCAACTTTTACCTTAAAGGAGTATAGAGTAAATATATAAGAAAATACATGTAAATACATGAAGAACATGTAGTCTTCCATTCTTCCTTAACTCTTCCACAACAACACAAACCCAGACGTAGTATATAAATCGATGGGCATAACCATGTTCCAATAAATTTATTTACAAAAACAGGTGGCTGGCCAGATTTGGACCTCTGACTATAGTTTGTCAACTGTTCATCTAGATTTTTGGATCAATAAGGGACAGAAAAAATGCAAACATATTATAGAACTGCCATCCTGTGCTCAGGTTTGGGTATAAGTGGAGGCGGGGTGTCCAGTTAGCCTCACACTGAAGGCATTTCCTTTGGATGAACTTACAAAGGGGATTCACAGAAGTAGATACACAGAGTGTTGGTTTTAACTTTTGGGCCATCCACCCAGAAGCCCTAATCAGGCTGATAATCTCCAGTTATACCAGAATTTTTCTCTGCATACCATCAGTTCCTAGCAGTATTTTATTTCAAAAAATTTTAATGTTCACTCTATTGTCATGTTAGGTGATTTACTGGAATAAACAGTCATCTATCAATCATTTAATTAATCCTGTTTGATCATCTTTATAGATAATAATCCATTATCTGGTCTACTTTTGCTTATAAAATTACTAGTTAAAAATTGGTAAAATGTCCCTGGAAGGACAATGCTCCTTTGAGGGACTGATACCAGCTACACTTTCAATGTTCGTGGTCCATGGTCTAAACTTCATTAAAAAACCTGCTCTAACCAGCTGAGATAAATAACCAAAGATAATAAGTTTTGAAATGATACCTATATACTGCTCATGAATGGCAAACTCACATTTCTACCCCATGAGATAATTGACGCAAGGTATAGATTTTACATTTTCCTCTAGATTGAAACTGGTATCAGATTAGGAAACAAAGCAAGCAAGGTAAATCATGGAACCAATTGTGCTGAAGTTCAGTAAAACCTATTGTATAAGGCAAAATACAATATGTAATCTTTCTTCCTCTCTGAGAATTTTGCTTTATTGCCAAAGTGTATCCAAGGAGGTTTTCCAAAGAGATCTCTTATGCTTTGGGACTAGATATAGAACAAAATTATTTGCTCCTATGTGCAATCCAGAAATGGGGCCTACATACATTTATTTTGTTGCTGTGTGTTCATAGTCTATTAAATTATTTTTGCTTTCCCCCCACAAGGTCAGATAAGAAGTCAATAAAAATTATCCCTCTAGGCAATTTCTTTCTTTCTTTTTCATTTCAGTTAAAATTGAATGAAAAGTTTTCAACAATATATTTTTGATACTGAACAAAGCCTGTTTTCAAAGTACAAATTATTGTCTTTTTTTCTGACTTCATTTGAATCACTTTTATTATTTTTTTTTTTTTTAGTTTTTATTAACTACTTGATTCTGAATTTTATGGGAGGTTTACAATCTCTGGGGCCTAGGTATGTATTTGGTAGTTTCAAAAAACAAACGTATCTTTCCTTCCCCTTTGCTCATAGTTGTGTCCATACCTAAAGTCGTTATATAGGGAGGTGACTACTAGTTCCCTAGTACGCTACTGAATCAGAGGCCAGATTTAATTTGCCTTGAAACACTCATTTCTTTTTGCTTTTGATCATTTTTTAGCTAATGCAATAATTTGGTTTTCTGATTTAATGACTTCAAAAAAATTCAGTAACACTTTGAAGAAGATGGCATGTAAAAAAAAAATGTAATTTCTGTTCTAAAGAACTCTGTCAGTTCGTGTGGGTCTATTTCTAGTCACCACCAAACATAAATAACTAAGGTTAAAGTGAATGTCATTTGACTTGAAATGAAGAAATTTTACATGTACTCATCACTTTACATAATTGATTCCACCCACTTCCTGAGTGTTGTTTTTAAGTCATGTGTATTTTTAAAATTAAGTCATATTTTTAAGTGACATGAAACCTGCTTTCTCCCTGCCAAAGCAAATAGAACAGTGACAACAGACAATCCAGCATTTATGGGTTTTCCTCTCTAATGTCTTCAGAACAGCCATTGTTATAGCAGATCATAGAAAGACCTTAGATTACCTGTAAATTTATTTTGACACTTAAAAATAGCTATTACTTACTTTGGATGGTTAATGGGCTCTGACACATTTTTTTCTTATTCCTACCTAGCAGGACACATTTAGAAACTTAAAAAATAAAAAGTATTATTTTTTACAGTAACCAGGTATTTGGTTTTTCTCAATTGGAAATGGTTATCGTAATAGTGCAGCTGTAGTCATTCATTCTAAGGGTTATTTTCTCTAGTCTGACTCTGCGTCTTTCCTCTGTCCAGCACATACTTTTACCACCTGGCAGAACTTACTGCCCTTCTGCAAGGGATTTTGCAGATCCTGGGGTTTCCCCTCAACGTCAGGCGTCCTTACAGGGCACCATCACCTGTATCAGAGATCTGATCTCAACTTCTCCACTCCTTGGGCTTCCACCCATATTTCTTGCAAGGTTTTCTTGGCCCTATATAAGCCTTACTTGCTGAAACAATCGTATGTTGTACCTAATGCTGATCTCTCTCCCTGATACCCACTTTGCCTGTCTGAGTTTCCTAATACAGCCACAGCTGATAAGGTCCAGTCGTCCTAATAACAAACATTTAATATTCACGATTAGTAATAATGACTTGCCTTTAAGGGGTGTATTAGAGATCTGTAAACTGTTTTCATAGCATTTCATCCAGCCTTCTATCTGCCTCTGTGATCCAGTTAAAGCATTGCTAAAGCTGATTTATATAAAAGGATACTGAGCCTTAGAAATGTAAAGGGACTTTACCTGGTATCATGGAACAAAGAACAGGAAGAACAGAGACACTAACGGTGAAGTTTTCAGACCCTGTTACTCTTTGTAATTCTTCTGCCCCTGTGTCACACTGTTTCTGGGAGGGGAGAGAGACAGAGCCAAAGAATGTGAGATTTTCAATCTGGCTATCTCTCTGACCAGTCATCTTTCACTATTTAAAATCGATTGTTACACTCTATACACCTACAGGAATGCACGTGCACACACACAGAATGGTCTCATAATTGCATAGAAGAAACCCTCCATTGACCTTACTCCCATATCCTTTCTACTTGCTAAATGCACCAAAATTAGATTGTGGAGATGCAAAAAAGAGTTAAAGAAGTTCATCTCTATTGTATTTTGTAATTATAATGGAACTATACAGTGAATATGTTAACTGCTAGAAGATACTAGATGTACCCACAGGTTTTCAGAAATCATATTTCAAATACTAAAAATCAATTTGCTTATCTCTGCAGTGAGATATGTGTTGACATGAATTTTTGAATGACAATATTGTATTATTGATAATATTATTAAATATCATCATCATCATGTTCTGTTTTATGGCTGAGTTTGCACTGATTTATTCAATCATTCCAAGATATTAATTAGAAAGCCAGATGAAGAAGGAAACATTTTATCCTACTGTGATAAAATTCCACTTAAGATTTTTGGCCCTCAAATTAGGAACTAAAATGACCTTAAAAAAGAGACAAATTCTAAAGTATGGAAATATAGGTGATACAAAAATATTAAATGCATTATGTAAAGATCACTTTGCTATTTTCTAGTGGACAGCACTATATCTGATTCTATATCTAAACCACATTTGCATCACTATTCACATGAGAAAAAAATGACAATTTTATTTTTTTGACTATAAATAATTCACTAATTTTGAAAGTAATGTTTTCCAGAACCACAGTCTTGTTTTAGAGATGGAAGCATATGAATATATATACATAATTTCTATGAATAACATTTATTATTGTTTAGCTTATAACATAATTTAAAAAATGCCTCAATACATTTTAAACACAATTCTAAAGAACACATTTTGTTACAAGCAAAGTCAAAGAATATGACTCCCTTTGTGTATCTAAAAAGTTAATGGCTCTCGGAATTTATATTCGCCACAGACAAGATGCTATTTAGTAATTAGTTGGACTCATTTTAATAGATCTCTCCATATAGAAAAAAAATCTTTAGTGTACTGCCTTGTGCTTAACTTCCAAGGTTAATTTTGTTTCTCATTTGAAAGTATAAGTTTGTTTTTAGCAAGTTATTGCTTCCCATTTAAAATATAGCCTATTATTGCATTTGTAACACTGACTTTTTAATGCAGATTAAAAATAACAGTAACAAAAACCAAACAGAAAGAAAAAAAAAAAGAAAACAGGTTCATTAGGTCATTTCACTTAAGAATTTCTTTAGCCATTAGAATCACAAACTATATGCCACCTCAAATAACAAGTGTGTACAATGCCTTCAATGTCCCCTGGACACACACTCACACTCAAACACAACACACACACACACACACACACACACACACAATCACTTGAGTATCACCACAGAGTTCAACATCTGAAGGGCAGTACCATTTGATTCATCTGTGGTGGCATTGCATTGAATGATGACAAGTGTATTAGAAGATATGATACTTCTTTTGCAAGATAATCTATTCAAAGTACAAATCAGTATTTTTAAATTTTAATTAATAGGCTTTATTTTTTAACATTTTTCAATTTACAGAAAAATTTAGCTGGAAATAAAGAGAACACCCATATATTTCCCTCACCACCATTCATAGTGGCCCCCATCATCAACATCTTGCATCTAGTTTGATATATTCCTTATAATTTATGAATCAATAATTACATGTTATCATGAACTAAGCATTATTATGAACCCCATAATTACATTGGGGTTCACTGTTTATGTGGCACATTCTATGGATTCTGACAAATGGGACATGCATTCACCATTACCATAGCATACAGAGTATTTTTCACTGCCCTAGAAATCCCTGTGCTCTGTCTGTTCATCCTTCAGTCCCTGCCCCACAAATCCCTGATGATCACCAGTCTTTTTACTGTCTTCCTAGTTGTGTTTTTCCAGAATGCCATATATTTGGAATCACACTGTATGTAGACATTTCAGACTGGGTTTAGCAGTTAGCTATGTGCATTTAAGATTCCTCCAACCCTTTTCATAGCTTGATACACTTTTTCTCTCATTTATTTTTTGTGCTGAATAATAGTCTATTATCAGGAAGTACCACAGTTTATTTATTTACTCACCTATTGAAGGACATATTGGTTGTTTCTAAGTTTTGCCAATCTATTCATTCTAATTCTGCGAAGGTGAAAAGCAATATTTTTTTTTCAGATTTTATTTTTAAGTAATCTCTACACCCAACACGGGGCTTGAACTCATGACCCCAAGATCAAGAGTTGCATGCTCTACCAACTAAGCTAGCCAGGCACCCTTCAAGCAATACTTCTAAAAACCTGGGATGGCTTTCTTGGTCCCCAGGAGTTATAGCTATATCCAGTGATTTTCACCACAAAACAAAATTTTATTATGTTAATGTAAAATTTATTACACATATATGTTGCATAGACTTTTTAAAATACATTGTGACAAGTAAAGGTGTTATAAATATAAAACAAAAATGCCAGTAATGGGTTTCAAGTCTCCAACTCTTAGGGCAATTACTATATGATGAATTACCAGACAATAATCCTTCAGAAAGAGCTATGAAATCTGAACTGAGTCATCCAATTTTTTGTTAATTTAAGAGTCTGATAATTAGTAATGTGGAGCACCTTTTCAAATACCTGTCGCCATGTGTATCTTCTTGGAGAAATGTCTACTTAAGTTCATTGCCAAATTTTTAATTTGGGTTATTTGTTTATTTGATACTCAATTGTAGGATTTTCTTGCATATTTGACATTGACTTTTTTTTTGAATTTTTATTTTTTAGTGAGCTCTACAACCAACATGAGGCTTGAACTCACAACCCCAATATCAAGAGTTTCATGCTCTACCGACTGAGCCAGCCAGGTGCTCCAAATTATGTACATTAAGTATGTATAGCTTTTTGTATGTCAGTCATACTTCAATGAAGTGATTTTGTGAGGAATTTTTTTTAAAAAGATTTATTTATTTATTTGAGAGAGAGAGAGGGAGAGGGAGAGAAAGTCTGCTCAAGCAGACTCCCTGCTGAATGTAGAGTTCAACATGTGCTTCAATCCCATGTCCCTGAGATTGTGACCCGAGCCAAAATCAAAACCAGATGCTCAACCAGCTGAGCCACCCAGGATCCCCTCAATGAAGTGATTTTTAAACATACAAATAAATAAACAAAACCACCAGATATCTGCCAGCTACCCTTCCAACAAGATTCTCTTAAATATTTATTTCTAAACAAAACCATGAATTATGCTATACTCTTTATTATGGACAGAACTGAAATTGATTTTATTTTTATTTTTTGTTATGTTTATGACAAAAATTTACTAAACAAATAATCTTAAAGATGTTGTGATTAATAAAAATATTATTACTCAAAGTCTATTGTAAACTATTATTGCAAACTGAAATTTTATATTTCAAGCACTATGTTACACAAGCCCAAATACTTCTAAAAAGATACCAGCCTAATAGGCAAGACTTAAATAATGGGAAACTCTTAAAAATTTCATCCCAACAAGTAATCTTCCTAGATTTTCAATCCCTAAAAAATATATACATTCTGTATGTTTACTTCTACAAGGTTTCTGAGACCTGCATTGTCCCTATAGAAAAGGTGTCATAAGGTGTCAAAATATATATATTATGACTCCTTAGATAGCAAAAGTAAGTAAATCAAATCAGGAAAGCAACTGTGCTTAAGTTAAGTCAAATCTACCATACAGGGTAGGACAGACTATCATCTTCCTTTCCCTCTGAGGATTTTGCTTCACTGTGAACTGAATCCTTTATAAGGTGAATCAGTATCAAAATAATATATCACAAGTCTTGCCCTAATACCTAAATTTGATGAAATGCACTTTGCTAGGGCATTCAACTCACTTAAACATAAGTGATGAATGACTCTTCATTATACTACAATCTGCTTTTTTAAGTGGAAATAAATAATCCAGTGACATTATTGATATACTTTATATTAACAGACTGATTAATTGAACATTCAAATTATAAAAGTGAATATATAACTTGGGTCATCAGTATAAGAATACACTTAGTAATATGAAGTCACTTTTCTGCTTTTCTCTTTCTTTTCTGGTATTTTCCTGCCTTTCTTCATTAGTAAATAAATGGCAGAGAGAAATCAGTTCTGACTCGACTGTAGGGAGACCCAGGTAGGCACTTGGGTTTCAAAGAATGGCCACAGAAAACTTCACTGAGCTGTTTCCCAAAGTTGCACCACCTTGAAGCCCCAGAGTCTCCTGTTAATGTGATCAATTTACAGCAAGTTTTATATATAAGAGGCATGCCTTGCTCCCAAATTAACATTTTAATAATTCAATATGAAATGCAATTGTAGGTGATGCTATTTTAAATCATTTTCTATTGCATCCTACACTGTGTTTTATTTTGCCATGTTTTATGCATTTTCCAAACTAATGTATTTCTCTTTAACACAAATTTTATTCTTGGTAATGATTAATTTTCAAGCTTTGTGTTTTAATTGATTCAGTTGTGAGTTATCTCATAATTTTTGCCCGTTTGCTCCACAGAACGAGAGGTTCTATGATAGGGTCAGATTCAGAAAGCAAAAGAATGAGTTAAGTAAAGTTTAAATTGATTAATAAGATTAATAATACTAAAGCAAAGCATGTTAAATGTTTGTGTATACTGGCCACAGTATTTGCAGGATGTCTACGCACCTGCAGTTTAACTATTAATGCGAATTCACACAAGAGTACTGAGGTAGATATTGCTACTTCCTGTCTTTGGCACATGTTTAGTAGCTATTCTCTCCTTTACTGCCTCATTCTGTCCTTCCCTGGTATCCCCCCCCCCCCCATGTGGCTTTCTTTGATTGCCTCTACATTTCCATTCTCGAGTCTCCCAAACTCACACTGTAGAGCTATTGGCGTTTGGGTCAGAGTATTCTTTGTTGCAGGGGAATCTGTCTTGGGCCTTATAGCATGTTTGGCAGCACCCTTGGTCTCTGTCCCTAGACGCCAGTAGCACACGGAATGTGTGGTCAACCAGTTAGGACAACCACGCATGTCCAGATATTGTCAAATATTCTGGGGCAGCAGGTGGGGGCTATTTCACCCTAGGTTGGAAATCACTTCTTTAGGGCTTGGTATTACTTGCTTCACCAATTAACCGCTTTGTCATTAAGTAATATTAGTGGCAAAGATTCAGGGGATGGTTGAACTTGGAGCAATGATAGCTTTGGTGTTTGGTATTTCCCTTCTTGGAGCAAGTAGATGAAGCCCGTGGATTTAGTGTGGGAACAATAAAACAGTGATACAGACCTGACTCGCTTTGCATCAAGACAGTCCATACCTTCCTCCATTCTTAGATTGCTCATTCATAAAGTAAGGCCATCCAACGCTCAACCTGCTGATTGTTCTCAGGAGAGAAAAAGAGAGTCTTTGAAAAATAGGTTAATGGGGAGAAAGAAACATAGTATTCACCTCTTCTCTTTCCTGCTTGCTCTTAGGGCATCCTTCCGTACCACAAAGCTACTTAACACAACCCAGAGACCAGCAAATCATTCTGACGCCATTTGCTTCTGAGAATATTTCTGTACTCTCATCAAGATCCATCAACTTCCATTTGACTTGAGAAGTCTTTTGCGGCAACGTTTCTACCCAAGAAACTTTGTTAAATGTGTATTAGAGAGCGTTAAGATGTTTAATCTACCAATTTATTCTCTTGGGTCACTTTCTAGGATATATCTACACATTTTGGAGAGAATATATTATATTTCTACTTAACACTGTATGAGAGGCCCTAGCCACTGGTCCTTTGCTTTCAAGAACACCCTTCAGATTAGGTCCCCTATGAAGAAGAGACAGATAATTGTCTAAGTGCATGCTACCATGTGTGAGAAATTTCTTTTCATATGTTTTAAAGATTCCTGCATAAATCAATGGGAGATGTGTGTTTGGCTCAGAGGAATTAATTCATTTCATGCAGACAGGTCTGGATATAAATTAGATTTGTTTTCAGATAGTAAAATCAAACTTCATTATTTAATATAAGGATTGATAATGAAGACTTTCTACAGTTAAGTATACAGTGTGTGCATTGTGTGTATAGATTTACATATAATTTTATATATTATAATACATCTATAATTCATATAATTATGTTTTATATATAATAAAATAATGTATGTATTATAATACTTAAAATGAACAAATTAGGACATTGGACATTAAGAAAATGAACAATTAGCAACATTATACTTAAAATCACGTAAATTCAGTATGCTTAGCAAATATAATTTATTGAAGATTGCTCTGAGATTGAAAAGAAGAATTTTCCCTTCCACTGTTTTTAAATACAGGAAAAAAAGATAATTTAATAGACATATTATGGCTAGGAAACACATAGAGAGCAGGAAAGCATTACTTGAAGAAGAGCATATTAACTAAAATAACCAAAGAATATATTATGTTCATAAAATCAATCACATGTTATTTTTCTTTTTCTATTATAGCACTTCTTAAATAAGGACTTTGCATTTAGCACATCAAAACGTAATAAACAGGTTGCCTTTGCAGTTGGAAAAATGTATACAGTGGGTTTTATTAATGAATGGTATAATATCAATGATCCTGTCATTACGTCCAGAGCACAGGTAAACAGATTAATGTAGGATGAATTTAAATAAAAGGCGGGGGGGAGAAAATGTTTCTCAATTTTCCCTGGCACCAGTGATGTGAATAACTCTTCTATTCTCTACCTGCCTGCATTTGCCTTTTGCCCACCAAAGAATTTCACATCAATGATGTAAATCATTATTTCACATCAATCTCTTCACTACAAGATACAAATTTCAGGCTCCATGCATGGAGAGTGCTGATATTTATTTGCTGAGATTTATATTCATTTAAAATAGTGTAACTGTCAACATTCAAAAATCATTTTGACTGCATATCTAGCTTGAGATTTTGTATCTTTTTTTTTTTTAATATAAGAAAGCCCATGGCATCATAAGAAGAGAGTATTTTGTCAGGATGAATATATAATTCTCTCTCTCTGTGCTTCTGAAGTCTTAGTTGTTTTTTCAAGGGTGTGTGTGTGTGTGTGTGAGAGAGAGAGAGATATGTTGGTGGAAGAGACATGAAGTAGGTGAAAATTAAATTAGAGGTTACTGTAATTAATTTGCTTAGAGTAAATGATAAATTCATTTTTTTCATTTGAAATGCAATTGTGGCAATCATTTAGAATTGATATTTAAGATTTTCTTTATATAAAATAACACTAATAAACCTAAAAATAGCACCATTTTAAGTATGACCTGAAGACCAGTATATATATTACTTTATATCCAAAATAAATAAAGGCATTGGATATTTTTTGTAAAAAATACTAGAGGGGTGCCTGGGTGGCTCAGTCAGTTATGCATCAGACTTGATTTTGGCTCAGGTCATGATTCAGGGTCATGAGATTGAGCACTTTTGCCTCTGTGCTCAACATGGAGTCTGCTTGTCCCTCTCCTCCCCCCCATTAACCCCTCCCACTCACTGCTCTAGCTCTTAAACAAACAAAAAACAAACAAATAAATAAATAAAATCTTTAATTTCACCCCCCAAATCTCCATTACCAGTGAACCACAATAAGATATGTGGAGTTATTAGTTATTAAAGATGAAAAACCACACATTACAATTTCATTATTTTATAATACAAGTATTTTCTACTATATTTTACAGGGGGTAGGAAACTTCACAAATACTCATACTACCCATGCCATCAGTTTTAAGCTGTCAATGGAAAAGTGAATTTTTATTCTTATTTTATTTTTTTTTAAGACTTTATTTATATATTTGACAGAGACAGACATAGCAAGAGTGAGCACACAAACAGGGGGAGTGGTAGAGGGAGAAGCAGGCTCCCCACTGAATAGGAACCCCCATGTGGGGCTCCATCCCAGGACCGTGGGATCATGACCTGAGCCAAAGGCAGATGCTTAATGATTGAGCCACCCAGGTGTCCCGGAAAAGTAAATTTTTTTTAAGATTTTACTTATTTATTTGTCAGACGGAGATCACAAGTAGGCAGAGAGGCAGGCAGAGAGAGAGGAGGAAGCAGGCTTCCCTCTGAGCAGAGAGCCCGATGCGGGGCTCAATCTCAGGACCCTGGGATCACTACCCAAGCGGAAGGCAGAGGCTTTGACCCACTGAGCCACCCAGGAGCCCCAGCGGAAAAGTGAATTTTTAAAAATGTAACTAAAGATGTACTGGAGGACATAAGAATCTTAAAGCTTGCAAAGGTGTTTGGGGAGGGAGGAAATCATTGAAAAGGAAGTTCCTGTAGGACCCAAGGCAGAACTCAGAGGAATGTCTTCACAAACCAAGGACAGCAGTGGTGTTGGGGCGGCAGTCGGTGGAGCAGAGCAAGGGAACATCAAAAAAGCATCATCCACTTTAAGGACAACTTTAACCCTTGTTTTAATTTACCTGATCAAATATGCTTTGAATTTTATGCCTCTCTTCACTTTATAATGTATATAAAAAGATGAGTTGTTCTCTGGCAACATTCATTTTAATGCTGGAGTAGTAATTGAATTTTACATTTAAGAACATCTAAATGAATGATCTGGTCATGACGTGCTGATTGGAATTTAGGTGAAACTGTGGAAAAACTGATGTGGTTTATTTACCAAAATGAAATTTGGGACCATTCTATAGACTCACTCAATGGCTATGTACGTCCTGGTGCTCAATTTAGGAGAAAAATTGAATTTATGAGAAAAATTGAAAAATTGAATTACTGTATTGTAATAGACCAGTCTATTTTATTTTTTCTAGAATGTTAATAAGAAAAATTGAGAAATGATGAATGAATAACTAATGTAAGAATTTATTTCTAATTTAATTTTGTGTAAATATATACATATATTATTGGCAATATTGATTTATCATATATTTATTATATTATTTATTTATCAATTTGCAATATTTACCCAGCAATTCTCTCTTGAACTTCTACCTAGCATTTCTGTGCTCAGTGAAGAAGGTATCAGGGTAAACAAAAACGGCGCACTTCCTGTCACTACAGGTTTATAGTCTTGTGGCAGAAAGTGGCTTTATTTATTTTTTTTTTAAAGATTTTACTTATTGGAACGCCTGGGTGGCTCAGTTGGTTAAGCGGCTGCCTTCAGCTCAGGTCATGATCCCAGCGTCCTGGGATCGAGTCCCACATCGGGCTCCTTGCTCGGCAGGGAGCCTGCTTCTCCCTCTGCCTCTGCCTGCCTCTCTGTCTGCCTGTGCTCGCTCTCTCTCTCTCTCTCTCGCTCTCTCTCTCTGAGAGATATAAATAAATAAAATATTTTAAAAAAAGAAAAAAGATTTTATTTATTTATTTGACAGAGAGAGAGAGATCACAAGTAGCCAGAGAGGCAGGCAGAGAGAGAGAAGGGGAAGCAGGCTCTGCTGAGTAGAGAGCCCAATGTAGGACTCCATCCCAGGACCCTGAGATCATGACCTGAGCCGAATGAAGGCAGAAGCTTAACCCACTGAGCTGCCCAGGCACCCCAGAAAATGACTTTAAATTTGTGATTCCAGTAAAGTATGGTGCACTATTTAATAGAGTAGGGACATGTTTTAATCAATACTAGTGGAGAGCTAGTTTCTTGATAACCTAATAACAACTGCCATTCACTTTATGTTATTATTGTACTAAATAATGTGATTTCAAAACAAACAAGTAAAGCTCATTCTGGAAGGCGTTGCTATTATCCCTATTTAATAGATGAGAGAATTGACTTTCAAGTGTCCAAGAAACTTGAGTTAGAAACATGCAACTGACCTGATAAAGAAGGAACAATAAAATCCACCTAGAACATGGGCATGACATAATGGAAGAAGTAGCATGGTAAGAATTTTGAAGATTGAGGGTGAATGGTCAGGCTCCTTGCTCAGTGCAAAGTCTCCTTAAAAGTCTCTATTTCTCTCCCTCTGCCCCACTCCCTGTCATGTTCTCTCTCTCTCAAATTAATAAATAAATCTTTTTAAAAAGACAAAATTCAATTTTTAAATATATTTAGTGTGTATTCTCAAAAATTTTGCATGTGATATAAGTTTTCCTTCAACAATTATTTTCCAAGGAAGAAAGACCATGATTTTCTAATTCAGTTTTATTGTGTCTCCAATGCCACACTGGGCTACTAGGTGCTATGGAAAATGATGATGAATGAAATTGGGGAAAAGTGAGTACATTTAGAGAAATTCTTGTGGAATTACACTGTTGGCCATCCTATGGGTTTAAGGTTCAAAACCCAGCTGTTTGGCAACTTCCAGAGCCAACCATCTATGAGTTAGGCTTTAGAATTTGCATTGCAAATAACCACCTGGTAATGATAGTTAGGACTTGCTATTGCTTACACATTACACATAATGGATTGCCTTAGAAAGGCCAAGTATTCAACAGGCAGGCAGCTAAAACTGTGTCTAAATTTTCATGCCAAACAACATGCCCATATTTTCAATACAATTTTAAATTATGGAAATCTTCCTCCTATCACATTTTTTTTTTAATGTTTGGCTTTTTTTTTTTAACCCTTAAACCTTTTCAATAAATTTTCCAACTGTCTACCAAAGCCTTTTAACAAGGAATGTTGCTTTTAATCATTATTCCAGTAAGGCTTTTCTTTTTAAACATCGCCTTGCCAAGGAATCCAAACAAAATTAATTTCCCCTGAAAATCTCCCTCTCTGCCTTCACTGTCATATTTAACTCTGAAATGATTAACAGATGCCAATTATGAAAGTTCTCCCCAAATGAAACTTTGGATGCATTTTAAAATAAATGAGAATTACTTCTCAACCCAGTAAAAACAAATACTGACACTTGTTTTGACATCTTTCATTAATTTAAGAGTCAGTTTATTAAGAGTAGTAATGAAGTCAATTTGTAGGACTATGGAAGCCAAATTCTGATCGATTTCATTGTCCATTTCATATTTTTGTGATGTGATTGAACAGAAGAGTGGAAAAAAAAGAGATTTAATGTCTGATTATTTTACAGCTCAGTCTATATGATTTGAGTACTAGTCTGAATCACTGATTCAAAACAAATAATGAGTGAAAGAGTCTAATCTAAAATATTTTCTATCTCAATGTCCTTATCAAAGAACTTTTCTGATTATGTTCAATGAATCCTTTCTTCTAATTAGCAGTATTTACCCAGCTGGTAACATGTGCAGTGAATATGAGAAAGCCTGGTAAGACACTGTAAGCAGCTATTTTCTAGAAATGTAATATTCGTCCATACTTTTACCCTAAGGATATAATTCAAGATTCCATCATATATGATTTCCCCAGTAAGTTTAGGTAAATTTTATTCAGAAAGGTGATAAACTCATATGTATCCAACAAGCCCACTGAGAAATAAAAAAGATTCTCAGAATTCAACATTATTATCTGGCTATTGGTAGGAAAAGGAAATAAAATATGAAAAGAGTTATGTTCTACCTGAATACAATGTCAAATGATGCAGAGAAAAGCAACTAGATAGACTGATAAAATCATGAAGGAAGAACAAATTAAAACAGCTGTTTAAAAACCAGTACATTGATTACAGCTGAGCCATATTCTCTACTTAAGTCTCAAAATGATGTTTAAAAACTTGGTGACATAAGTTACATAAATTTAGAATCAGGACATACACTTCTATGTAAAAATGCTGTTAGCTCTTTAGGCAAAAATCTTGATTTATATAGGTTTTATTTATAAAATTAGTTAATTTATACAGATTATCAATTAGGAGGTCCATAGAGCACTTAAATAACCTGCTTTATCAAATTTTTATATCTGTACAAAAATGTACAGGAAGGTACAGAGATTTTCCTCATATTCCTTACACTACACATCATCATCTCCTCCACTATCAACGTCCCCCCCAGAGTGTATGTTTGTTAAAACTGATCAACTTGCAATGACACATCATAATCACCCCAATCCACAGTTTACCTTGGGATACATGACTGGTGTACATTCCGTGGGTTTAGACGGATGTAGAGTGATACCTACCCATTATTATAGTATCATACAGAATATTTTCACTGCCCTAAAAATCCTCTGTGGTCTACTTATTTCTTCTACTCTCTAAGCTCTGGTAATTGCATTTATAGGTAATTTGCATTAATAAACAGTAATATGCATTTACATTTCCTCCATGTGTTTTCATGGCATGAAAACCCATTTTCTTTTAGCAATGAAGATTATTCCATTGTCTGGATGCACCACAATTTCTCTCTTCACCAACTGAAGGACATATCGGTTGTCCTCCAAGTTTTGGAAATTATGAATAATGAAGCTGCTATAAACATCTATGTGCAGGTGTTTTTGTGGACGTATTTTCAACTCCTTTGGGTGTATATCAAGGAGTCGAATTGTTGGACTGTATGGTAAGAGTATATTTAGTTTTGTAGGAAACCACCTAATTGTCTTTCAGAGTGGCTATACCATTTTACATTCTCACCGCCAAAGAATGAGAATCCTTGGTGGTTGCTCCATACCCAAGTCCACATTGATGTTGTCAGTGTTCGAGATTTTGGCCATTCAGATTGATACATAGTGGTCTCAGACTGTTGCCTTAATTTCCACGTTATTAATGACATATGATGTGGAACATCTTTTTATATGCTTACCCACCCATCAATATATCTTCTTGGATACTGTATCTGTTAAGATCTTTGGCACAATTTTTTTTTTTAATTGGGCGTTTGCCTTTTTAATGTTGATTTTTAAGAGTTCTTTGTGTATTTTGGATAATAGTTCTCTATCAAATATATCTTTTGCAAATATTTTCCCCCAGTCTGTGGCTTATTTTCTCATTCTTTTGGCATTGTCTTTTGTAGAACACACATATATTTTTTTATTTTAATGAAGTCCCACTTATCAGTTATGTCTTTCAAGGGCCGTGCATTTCCTGCTATATCTAAACAGCCATCACCATTTTCAAGGTCACCTAGGTTTTCACCTACGTTCTCTTCTAGGAGATTTACAGTTTGCATTTTACATTTAGGTCTATGACCGATTTTGAGTTAATTTTTGTAAAGGGTATAAGGTCTGTGTCTAGATGCATTTTTTTGCATGTACATGTCCAGTTGTTCCAACACTATTGAAAAGAATATCTTTATTCCATTAGATTGCCTTTGCTACTTTGTCAAAGACTATATTTATGTGGATCTATTTCTTGGCTCTCAATTCTGTTCTATTGCTTTAATTATTTATATTTTTTTAACCAGGGTTACATTGTCTTGATTACTGTAATTGTATAGTAAGTCTTTAAGGTAGAATCAGTCCTCCAACCTTGTTCTTCAATGTTGTGCTGATATATATATATATATATATATATATATATATATTTTTTTTTTTTTTTTTTTTTTTTTTTTTTTTTTTTTTTTTTTTTTTTTTTTTTTTTTTTTTGTTCTTCTGCTTTTCCATATAAACTTTAGGATCAATTTGTTAATATCCACAAAATAACTTGCAAGGGTTCTGATTGGAATTCTAGTGGATCTATACGTCGACTTTAATAGAACTGCCATCTTGATAAAAGTATCTTCCTATGCGCAGACTAAACCATCTTTCCATTTACTTAACTCTTTTTAAAGAAAGATTTGTCCATCAGAGTTTTGCAGTTTTTCTCAAATAAACCTTAAACATACTTTGTTAGATTCATACTTAGGTATTCATTTTGGGGGGTACTAATATAAATGGTATTGTGTTTTAAATTCAAATTATACTTGTTCATTGTTGTTATGCAGGAAAGCAAATGACTTCTGTATATTAACATTGTATCCTACAAACTTCTTTCAATCACTTATTAGTTCCAGGAGGTTTATGGTCAATTTTTTTTTTTTAATTTTCTGCATAGATGATGCTACCAGAGTACAAAAACAGTTTTATTTCTTGCTTGTCAATCTGCATTTTTTTTACTTCCTTTTCTTGTCTTGTTGCATCAGCTAGGACTTCCAGCATGATTTTGAATACCCCAACAGGTTAGGCTCTGGTCAAGTAGTTTCCCCTGAGGACAGGTCTTAAGAAGATCAGAGTGCTCTGGTGTTTTTCAAAATGGTTCCTTTACCTCTCCTCCTGCCAAGAAGCACGATTTGTCTGGTATTTACAATGGCAACCTAATCAGAGCCACTGGAGGTAAATTTCACAAGCTACGTGGACCCCTCTGGGAGTCTCAGGAGGGTTTAACCCTCAGAATTGTTGATGCCGACCCCCAGCTATTCATCAAGTACAGTTCTGGTTCTTCTACCCCAGCCTGGCAGCAATGGCAGTTCCAGCTCAGGATTTTCAGCTCAGGTAAGCCATGGCTTCCTATATTCACCTATTTCCCCCCAGACTTGGGGGATGAGTTTTGCCCTGTGTCCTCAATCTTTTATGAATCCAAGAAGAGTTGCTGATTTTTCAGTCTGCTCAGCTTTTTACTTGTTAGGATAGAGTGGCAGTTTCTCAGCTCTTTATATGTGGAACTGGAAACCAGAAGTCCCATTATTAATTATTTTTTTAATCAAACTGTTTATTTTTAGATCACTTTAGATTCACATACAGTTATCAGAAATAATACCAGGAGATCCCATGTATCCTTTATCCAGTTTCTCCCAATTATAATATCTTGCAAAAATTATACTATAATTTATTTTAGTAGAACGTTTACTTTTACATTGTTCTTTCCTTTTCTTTTCTCCCTAGAAAAGATTTAACCTCATCTAGGATATTCTCTCTCTCTCTCTTCTTTTTTTTTTTTTTTTTAAAGATTTTATTTATTTATTTGTCAGAGAGAGAGAGAGAGCGAGCGAGCACAGGCAGACAGAGGCAGAGGGAGAAGCAGGCTCCCTGCTGAGCAAGGAGCCCAATGTGGGACTCGATCCCAGGATGCTGGGATCATGACCTGAGCCGAAGGCAGCCGCTTAACCAACTGAGCCACCCAGGCGTCCCTCCTTTATTTATTTTTTTTTTAAAGATTTTATTTATTTATTTGACCGAGAGAGATACAGAGAGAGAGGGAACACAAGCAGGGGGAGTGGGAAAGGGAGAGAAGCAGGTTTCCTGATGCCAAGCAGGGAGCCAGATGCTGGGCTCAATCCCAGTACCCTGGGATCATGATCTGAGCTGAAGGCAGACGCTTAATGACTGAGCCACCTGGGTGCCCCTCACCTGGGATAGTCTTCCATTCCTATACTCTCTTCTAGACAATCAGGGACAATTGATTAAAATTGAAGATCTCCAGTATCACATGGGCTATTTCTTTCTTTATTTAATCATATATATATCCTCACAAACTGAATGTTTGTAGAAGACAATTTTGAAGCCCAGAGGTAGAGATTTATAAAAGATTTATTTAGACAGGTTTACAAAGGGTTGACATTCAACAATAAAAACAACAACAACAACAACAACAATAATCTCATAACAGAAATAATGAAACCTGGATTTTTGCTACCAGTCCCTATCTGCTATGAACTAATTTGACCATCTCAGGCAAACCCCTCACTCTCTTTACTTTCTACCCAACTATAGTATTACAAGAGTTCTGCAATAGAATGTCTAAGATATTTTTCTGCTCTAATATGTTAATATTTTATTTTTCTCCTGGATTAAACACCTTTTTATGTCTTTCAAAGGCACCCTGTATATTTCTCCATTGCTTGTCTTGCAATTGAACCTACTGGGCTTTTTTGCATCAAAGGTTAATACGAATTCATTGAGAGCAAGGGCTGAATCTTTTCCCAGATATAATACTATCCCCAGGAAACCAGAGGTTTTAAATAAATGTCTACTATTAAACTGGATGTTATTCCAACAATTTCAGCAACTGAATATTTCATCTCTTAGGTTGAAGGGCAAAGAGATAACCAAAATAATGTAATCAATCCATCATGAACATAGGAAGAAATAGACTTATTTTAAAGATGTGTCGAAGAAAAGAATATATCAAGGAAGAGATACACAAGTTTTGCCATTTTAAGGTTTTTTTAATACTTTTGATATGCAATTCAATGGTTACATGGTTATAGCAATAAGATATAAAATAGCATTTAGAAGAAACTGCTTCATGATGCAAAATGAATTAAAAATGCTATCAAATTTAGACATATAAACATTAAAGTTATTTGTTGTCTTTATAACACATTTCACAGCAATTCTAAAACCATGGATTATATATTAGGTCCTATGTTCACCAGCTTAAACGGCAAGGATGAGTGAAAACATTCAGCTACGTTTGGCCTCTACTCAAATCTAATGCATTTTATATGTCAAGTGGATTCAATGCTTTCAAGGATAGAATGCAATTTATTTTTTGGCAAATACATGAGTTCCTGGTTTGAAGAAAAGACTATTGGAAAAAGGTTTTCAAAACAATATTTTGATGAATGGATATAACTCAATCAACCAATACAGTGTTTGATTTAAATGCTGAAATATTTTTAAATGGATTACAAAGGCATTTTAGTAAAATGCATTTAGGTTAGACATCCTTGTTTTTTATGATTCCTAGAAATGTTCAGTTAGATTTGTTCTAGCACATGGATGTTTTCTTTTGAATCTTCACTTAGATTTCACTGTGGAGGTTTGGAGGAAAGCTGGTATGTGATTAGGAATTTAAATAGCTAGCTAGCTAGCTAGATACATAGATGGATGTATGTTGTAGTTGTTGAGAGTGGTCCCATGGTCCTTGAGAGAGGGTTCGGTTTAGGTCTAGACAGAAAGGTAGACCAATCTCTGCATTGAATCCTGGCTGTGGTTTCATCAAAATTTCTGGGTACTAATTTTCAAAAATGCTGCTAGAACATCTGTAGGTCATGAAAGCTGAGTTTGTTCCCATTATAACAAGGAGAGTACCACCGTGACTGAGTCTTACTGTCATTTCAAAATAGGAAAGTCGGTATAGGGCTTTATATGCTGGGTTTGACAGCTTAAATCAGGCTTTTCAGTAGAGGGGTGGGACCTTTCAATCAAGTAGGATAGAGTAGAGTGTATAAAATATTCGTTTAAGATTGGTGCACACAGTGAGGTGAGGACCTTGAAATTATCCTGAATAATAAACAGTGTTTTGGAAAGTGCACCATTTACTCAGCTAAATAATTTGTTGTCCCGAGAAAAAAGCTGCCCAAATGAAAAAAACATTGTCTTGAAAAGGGAGCACTTTGACTAATCTGTCAACAAAACAATGGCATTATTGATTGACTGGTTTATGGTGTTATCTTTTTGAGCAAGAAATTCCTGGAGCAAAGAGTAAATTCCCTTCTAGGAAGGGAGCTTTCTAAATTCTGAGAGTTAAGCTGCATGAAGGCAGTTGTCTCCCTTATCAAAGTGGAGATCAACTTCATCTTTGATAGCTAGAGGATCTCTCTCTTGCTCTCATGAAGCTATCATGTGGTGAGCCCTGTTCACTGTCTTGTGTTTTTGCTATTGTGAAGGGGATCAGCTTGGGGTCAGCCCTTGAGGAAGGGTGCAGACCGGAGGAGAATTATGAAGAGGACAAGCATGAGTCCTGACAAAACCATGCCCTAAATTGGTTGTGGCACCTGACTTTTCACACATATGACCCAATAAGTTGACTCCATTGCTTTGGACATATTATTGGCCCGGGTTGTCTGGTGTTTGCATCTGAAAGTATAGTGATAGAGAAACACCCTAAAATACTGACAATAGTTTTCTTTGAAAGATAGAATTTAAAAAATGGGGAAGAAGTTGTTCATTTAAAAATAATGGTTCTGAAGAATTTTTAGAGATATGGGGAAATCATATGTAATGAGGGAAATAAGGAAGGAATTTGCAAAACTTCATTTCATTAATCAGTCAAATGTTGGAAGTCATCAGTATGAATCAGATGCTGTTGTTGGCGTTGGATATATGTCTGGCAATACAATAGAGAAAAAAAAATCCCTGCCCTCATAATCCCACTCTATTTTTAAAGTATATATTTATACTAAGAAAGCACATTCAAAAGTTCACTACCAATAGTTATCCAAAAATAGTGAGATAGTCATCTTCTTCATATTTTTATATTTTAAAAACTCACAATAAACTCTAATTATTTATATTCATTTAAAAAATGAATTTGTATTCATTTAAAAAATGTCTCTACATAAGTAATAAGCAAATGCAGAGGTATTGAGAATTCGGAAAGAGATTTCTTTGGCTTTAACCCAATATCTATAAATTTAAGAAGCATCTAAGGCCACCCAAAATATAACTGATTTAAGGTACCAACTGGGAATTTCTAATTCCCATCTCAATTATCTTAACCTTGCCCAGTACAGAACTCAAGGAGATAGAGATAAATGAAAGACAATTTAAAGAATAAGTCCTGAAAAATTATTAAAAATCAAAAACAACACTTTGTAATCTTAAAATAGACTGTTTTAAAATTTATATTGACATACTATTTTGTAATTTTAAACATGACACTTGCTTCAGAAAACTTACATTAAAACACAATGAAAAATAAATAAAAAATAATATCACAACTTGGATAATAGTAAACACCATTAGTTCCAATTTTCATATCCCTAGATGTTACTTGGAATGTCTAGATATATATAAATGAATATAAAAATAAATATTATAACAATTTCTTTTTAAAAATGCTATTATTCCATACATAACTGCTTTTCAGTTACCATTTTACCTATAGATTTTTTACCCATTTTTACAAGTTTTACTTTATTCTACACATTTTGCTTTGCATGCTTTCAAAAGAAGTAAAAGATCCCTACACTTACTTTTTGCCCAGTACTGAAGGTACATTTCTTTTTCAAAAATCTCTTACAGATGAAACTTTCTTTGTTTTAAGGAAATTTACTTAATATCTCAAGTATTAGAATTGAAAATTAAAATGCACTTACAGCAAGATAATAAAAAAAAGTACCAATTGTGACAGAGATTGCCTTTTCAAACATTCTCATAATTTGAGAAAGTAGAAAATAGCTTGTATGCATATAATCTGGTAGAAGGAAAGGTCAATATCTCTATCACATATCTCAGGTTTTAAATGGTTTTACTTTTTCACTGGTTACATATCAATTTTCAGACAGAAAATACAATTTTATGACAAGTGACCTTATCTTTGTCAGAAAGAGATGTGTCTTTGAGCTGTACATCAACACAAAAAATATTATTATTCTTATCCTTCTACAGGAACAGAATAACACATCTTCATTAAATGTCAAGTGTTTATTTTATAAGATTTAGAGTTCATGAAGAAGTGGCAGAAAATTGTGTCACAATAATTGATTTAACATGATATAAGGTCATATTTTAGGAAAATAAGTCATAAGCTGTGGTATCCAATAGCTTTTTAACATTTTGGAAAACCTGCAGACTGAAGGTTTTATTCTCCATATAGATTTACAGAGACAAAAGTGCTATATATTTATATTATATAGAAAGTCATTTTGGAAATATTTTTCTGCATGCTTATTATATTCAATATATTCTTTTGTGAAAAGAAGTAATGAGAGGAAAAACAGTATTTACATTTTAAACTGCATTTTTTAAGTGCCATCTTGGTTTAGACCAACAAAATGGTTGGTTCCAAATCCACTTGGCTTTCTATTCACAGTCATGTTGAACAGTCTCTGATTTTACTAATATGCAGTCAATGGCAGTCTTCACTGTTCCCATTAAAATTCTGTATGGACAGACATCAGACACTTTTCAGTCAGGTTTTGTTTAAATAATACAGACAAAGCTAAAGTCAACCCATTAGAAAATGTGCATTTACAGTTTAAAATAAATGAAATGGTCAGAGAGATCAGCATGTAAGAGTATGTACTTATAACTAATGTATGGACATCAGTTGTACATATGTATAGATAACTAATAGCCATAGTAAATGTTTTGGTTAAGCAGAGCTTCTTACTCTTATCCTTCTCAGTGTTAAGGGGAGACTGGTATGAACCAGGTGGTAGCAAACATTCTCTTGAAGACTCTAACTCATCTTTTGATTTGGAGGCATATCCAAGTTATAATTAGATTTTGAGAATTCCTTGTGAATTTGGAATCTTCCATAACTTAAAATGAGCCATCTGCAAAATTTGGATTCATTAGAAGCCCACATTATTGCCTTATTATCTTATTTATTGAAATTAAAAATTAATAGACATTCAAGCTTATTGTTCTTTTTGAAAATTATTTCATATGAATATTCCCCAAAATTGATGTATGCCTTTCTCTTCTAGCTTCTGGAGATTGTCGTATCCCTTGGAACCTGATCACTTCACTGCAATCTCTGCTTCTATCCTGATAATTGCCTTCTCACTGTCTTCGACCTTTTTGATGGGGATAAAACGTGTCCCTTCTTCCTTTCTACATTCTTTGGTTGGCTTAATATCTAAACTGACATAAGAAAGATGAACAGAAGAAAAACAGATTTAATTTCCTATGTACAGGAGCCCCACAAAGCCATGACACGCTCCCAGGCAATCAGGTAATTGAGACTCACATTCCAGCCTGAGCTAACAAGAAGTGGATAGGTGTCTGGGGCCTCAAAGGAAAAGAAGGCAAATTCCAGGAAGATGAGAAGAGCAGATGTCTGGTAAACAATGGTGTCCTACACCAGGAAGATAAGTCTTTCTGATATCAAAAGTAATCTTTGGTGTTCGCTCTATCCTGGTATGGGCCCTCTGTCTAAATTCTTCTAGGCAGTTAAGGGGGATGCAAAAAGTTCTTTCTGAGTCTGCTGCAGGCCTTGAATATATCTTCTGTTTGAAAAACTCTTCATCACCACAGGGCACATTCTGGGACAGTCTGCTGTGGATTCTTTCCCCATCTTTCCTTTCTCTTAGGAGGACCCCTGTGATTACATTTGAGCCACACCAGGTAATCCAAAACAACCTCTCCATCTTAATATCTTTAACTATATCATGTTTGAAAAGTCCCTGTTGCCACAGAAGGTAACAGTCACAGTTTCCAGTTTCCATGGACATCTTTGGGGAACCCTGGTAACACATAATCCAGAAGATACAAAAACCAAGTAAAACAAACAAACACAAGATCCCAGCAACTTTGGTGCTTAGAAAGATATTTAAATAGTGATGTTTAGGTGCTTTAGCTTTGGGATTACATTTCTTTTCCATACGGCTCTGCCTATATTAATTGCCCTATACAAAATTATAAATTATCAAAATCATATAAATTCTGTGAGGTTTGATTTTCAGTTTATTAGATCATCAACAGAGTATAGAACATATAATTAAACATAATTAAAGTTATTACATAATAGAAAGTATTTTTCACATGTAAAATGATATTGTCACAAAATAAAATATATTTAATTTTTGTAGAGCAGAAGAAAGGGTGAAATAAGACAACTGTTATTATTTCCTTGTTTTTCATGGCCCCAAATAAATTGTTCTATCTAAAACTATTAAATCAAGACACAGAGGCATACATATAAATTTGAAGATATTAAAGGCATCTCTAGAAGTGAGAAAAAAGTCATAAAAAAATCAACAAAATGTGAAGGGTTGATGGGGAAACAAGGGAGTGCATTAGCTAATGACCTCATCCTTCACAGTGAGGAAGTGGTGTCTAAAGTTAATAAATCTTGGAGAAAAATCTACATTACATAAAGTCATAATGGTGACTGTTTATTTTCTATTTAAATCTCAGACTGATTTCTAGCTTTTGCTCTGCTCCGACTTACATTGTAGTGCTCTGGTCCTCGTAGGTTACATTTCTTAGGCTTCTCTGTCAGCTGGCTTCAGGGTGGGTTCAGCCAAAAGGAAGGAACACAGGAGAGTGGGGTTAGGACAAAGGAGAAGCCAGCTAGTGCATTCCAGCCCCTCTCTGCCTCTCCAGCTCTGGTTGCTAACCCAACCGCAGACCGTCAAAAGGTTCCCTACTACAACACGCAATGTATTCCTCAATGGAAGCCCAAGCTCTGAAGACTTACTAACACTACTATCTCAGGTATCTGATATTATTGGGTGTCCCTCTTTATTATCTGTGGATCTTTCTGCCTTTGAAAGCCATAGTTCTAGTTAAAAACAGACAGACAAGTGAAATAACAAAAGGACATTTTTGAAGTGAGGACAAGTAAGAGTTATTTGCCCCTGTTTTGTTATTATCAATAAATATTGAGTTATTATCAATAAATATTTATTAAGTACCTAATATGTGCTGAGAAGTCTGTGAGACACTTGGGATGTCCGAGTAAAAAAGATGAAATACTGTCCAGGAAACTTACACATGCACATAAATATAATCATATGATCCATATGCAGTAATGGTGATGAAGGCATTTGGCATAGAAAATCAATTAAACATCTATAAAACCTTTTGTTATGAAAACTGACACTGGTCAAAATATCAAGTGTAGACATTTCACCATATTTAAAAGTTGTATTACGTCATTTATGTATTTTACATGGCATAACTTTGTGATATGTATTTATAATTTATTTTACCTACCTATAAGCACGACTTTGGCTTTAACTCATTTAGACTCTCAGAGAGTTTTCACTAAATGGACAGGCATATTAAGTAAAGCAAACTATCAATTCAGCTAAATAATTGGTCAAGAAGTCAATTCTGTCAAGAATTTATTTTGACTGAAATGGCTTGTTGTTTGATGAAGTTAATTTTTCAATTTAGTCGATACTTTTAAAGCAATTTTGTGTGTCTGTGGTAACAGCCCTAGTTGGCTGAAGGATTACATTTCCATTTTGAAGTAACTAACATTAATAGAACTCTCTCTGATGGTATTGCTTTATATTTGGAAAAATCAGTGGTAGGCCAAATAAGAAATGATAAACATAACAACTTGTTTTTGAAGCACAGCGTAGAATCATTCTAGGAGCCTAAAAGCCCAGGTACAAATAATTATACTTAAAATTGTTTAATTACAACTCAGAGATAAATGGAAAGTGTCCACTTGCAACTGGAATTGCTCGATTGCCTGCACAATTATCCAATTGCAGCAGTAATTATTGGTTGCTAATTTTTTTCTCTCTAAAATAAATTCAATGTCCACATATGTATTTTAGATATCAAGTACATATCATTACACCTTTAAAATTTGCTTGAAGCATTGCTAGTTTCTATCATACAGATTTTAAAAAAAATTTCTAAAAATACCATCAAAAATCATATTTCAGACAAAATTAACAATTAATGGGCTTAATTTATACTGACATAATTAATTCCTCTTACCTGTATATTATTTCCTGAGAAAGTTTACAGGTAACTTTTAGTTAAAATAGTGTCTCTCAAACATCCATTTTCATCTGATGAACTAGCATTATGCAGACACTATTAAGCAAGGTTATTTTTGAGAATTTAAATTATTAATATCATGTGTATTGCTCCAAGTAGAAGACTAGCAGTAGCATTGAATAATTCTGCAATAAGAGGAACAAAGCCAAGATTGATTTACAAATATTTTACTGTTTTCATGCAATAGTCATTCAAAATAATTGATATATGTAATTGACTTAAACTAATTTTCAAAAGGTAAGAATGAATCCATAGAAGCATAAATTTCAGACCTTTATTTTGACATTGAGTGCAATTCTACTTTGCATCTCTACCATCTAGGTATTTTCCAAGTATTCTGGGCATAGTATTCAGAATCTAAGGAAAAATAAAGCAGTTTGAAGAGGAACTGCAGTTAAAGAAGAGATTTATGAGTGATGTCTCTCAGAATAAAGAAAAATAAATGATTAAAAAAAATAAATAAGGAGAGAAGAATGAAGAAAAGGTAACCGGTTTTGATATGGTGATTGAGATGAGTATTTTGATGGGCACCTGGGTGGCCCAGTCAGTTGAGCATCTGACTCTTGACTTCAGATCAGGTCATGATCTCAGGGTCTTGAGATCAAGTACTATGTCAGGCTCCACATTGAGTGCGGAGGGACTCTGCTTGTCTTTCTCCCACTGCTCTTCCCCCTACTCCTTTCTCTCCCAAATAAATAAATAATTTTTTTAAAAGAGTATTTTGAAGTGAGTATTAAATGTTTTAGATTGCAGTTTCCATAATAACTTACCATGCCTATTTTAATGCATTCTCCCCTGGGAAAATATTGAAGGAAACAGCCCCAACATTACCTATTCATCTGTACTTGCAAACTTGGCAATTAAAATTTCATTTTGATTTACTCATTCAGCCATCAAGCTGCTTTTAGTGAAAATGGAGATGGGATGTTGGGTCCATTTTTAAATAGTGGAAATCACCCACTCTATTGAAAAGAGTAAACTCCACAAGTCCTAATGTAAACAGTTGCCTACTTTAAGAGCAAAAACTTGGATGAGTGGCTTAATCCTTCTAGGTTTGATTCCCTAAGCTATGAATTAAGGGAATTGTCCTCATTATGGATTGAATTGTGTCCCCCACCTCCAAATTAATACGTTGATGTCCTAACTCTTATACCTCAGAGTGTGACCTTAGTTGGAAATAGGATCTTGGAGATGTGATTAATTAATATGAAGTCACACCAGAGTAAGCTGGGCTTATAGGGCAGCGTGACTGGTGTCCTTACAAAAGGAGAAATTTGGAGACAGTCAAGAACACTCAGGGAGAACACAGTGTGGAGATGGAATGATGCAGCTGAAGCCAAGGAACAGGGAAGACTACAGACAAGCCACCAGAAGCTGAGAGAAAGGTGTGGAACAGATTCTCTCTCCCAGTCCTCAGAAGGAGTCAGTCCTGCCAACACCTTGACGCCTGGCTTCTAGACCCGAGAGAGAGTACGTTTCTGGTTAAGCACCCAGTTTGCAGTACTGTGTCCATCAGCCAGGCTGAGCCAACTAATTCATGGTGCTATCATTCCAGGTGTCTGAGTTCTTCTTCATCAAGTACAGGCAAGAATAGTACAGTTTATGCAACAAGAAGACCACCAAAAATGGCTTTAACATACACAGTTTTTAATTTCTCTATCTCCAAATACAAATTCCCAAAGAGATCCTGCTACCTATTTCTTCGGCAAGAGGGGAGAAAAAACATTTAACGGGCACCTCCGTGGATTTGACTAATTGTTGCATTGATTTTTGTTGCTTAATATCCACATATGATCCATTTTTGTAGTAGTTCAGTTACACAAAACATTGAATTTGAAAAGAAATTTATAGAAGAAGAAAATATTCTTAAAGGGGTCATCTCCCAAGAAATTCCCACACTCCTTTCCTCTATGATGCCCACTACTCCTCTCGTTTCTGAAAAACTGGAATGATGTATAGAGGAAAATGTCCCTTAATTCAACAACACTCAAATGTTAGAAAGAACAAAGTGTTCTTTAAGTCAAATTTAAAATATATGATCAAAAACATAACAAAATAGAATTCTTTCATTCCTTAATTCAAAAGAAGTGGTCCATATATGTGAGATAATCATCATTTGGAAACATGATATTTCTGTGATTCTAATATTCTAATGGAAAGTAATTATTTCAGAATATATATTTATTTGACATGTTGATGTACTTTACAAGACTTATTTGTTGGTCTTATTTTTGTTTTACTTCTTAAAAATCTAGTTTGTTTCACAGTTCCATAGTTCATTTGATGCAATATTTAAATTCAAGCTTTGGCAAATTCGTCTGATTCATTTCACTTTTGGTTCACAGATAGTTATACTCCGTGCTCTTGGTAATCGACATGAGAACGGATTGGATATTTCATTATTAAGGACAATCCTGTTGTCCACTGGCGGGCAAGCTTCCAGACCAAGACATACTGGTACTTACTTTCTGAGATAACAGCATAGAGTTTATTCTCATAAACCAAGCTGCTCATAGAAAATAAAAGAAGGAAAACCTGTTTTCTTCTGGGTACATTATTTCAAAGCTGCCACTTGATCGTATATTGCCACAAATTGTTGACAGTTTCAGTTTGGCCATCAAGAACACATTACCTCTATCTCCTGCTAGGAGAAAACTGTCAACAATATTGATTACAAATATTTTCATGCCAAGAAAAAGCTGAACACTGAGTACGAGACACCAAAAGGCCCCGAAGCATGTGGTTGCAAAGATGCACAGCCGTCTTCTCAAGTTGCTTTCCAAAATGACATGAGCCGTTAATTCAATTCATGTTATTTCTTTAAGTATTTTTTGACCTTTGTTTTTCAGAAGGAAAAGACAAGAGACACGAGACCTATCTTTACCATCAAGCAGCTCAGTCTTAGTATAATTGTTTGAAGAAGTGTTTTGAAAATGTGTATTAAATAAGAATAAACAATAAATAAAAATTATATGTCCAATTTTCACCAAAGAATATATACATTTCTTTATTATTGATAATATAAATATTTTAACCTTGTGATAAGCAACTATTCCAATGAGTATAAAATATTTGAAATTTTCACCAGATATCCTAAACAAAGAATCTGTAAGATGACAAGAGACATACCAATATAGAGATGTTCATCGCACTCTAATAGAAATAGTCTAATGTTGGGCAAATGTTAAAAGCATTATTAGGAATTCCATTTGAAAGAAAATCAGACCAATTAGGTTTGTCTTTAATATTTTAAAGATTAACATGCTTTTATTCTAGGAAATACAAAAGTGAAAGTGAAGTGATCAAGCTATAATGTTCCAAATGAGTGCATGTGATTCTTAAAATAATAATTTGTTAAAACCCCTCATATATTAATGTAATGATTATATAACATGATACAATGTAGAGAAAACATAAAAATTGTGTAATATAAACAAGAACTAGAAAGGTTGAGTTTTAGTGATTTATTTTAGGGAATTTTGTTCCCTTAGGGGTGAAGATGTTTTCTAATTTATATAGTGTTGATATAAAAACTATCAGTTTAAAACTCCAGTTTAATTCATAGTTATTCACTCATTTAGCAAATATTTTTTCAGCAGGCTTTCTACCAGCACTGATTAGGTACTGAAGCCCATTGGGTAAAATGTCAGATTTTTTTTCTCAAAAAGCCCAAGGTCTAGTAAACAAGTTAATGTGAATACTGAGTGATATATATATGTGTGTATATATGTATACACACACACACACACACACACACACACACATATATATATATTTAGTGATACATTTTTTAATGGATTTACACACAGGGTGCTATAGGAGGCATTGGAAGAGAAACCAACCCCAGTTAATAGGACTCTGGAAAATTTACCATGAGAGGGAAATAACAACAAATAATTTTAAAATATACTTAATTATGGTGTGTTTCTTGTTAGTAAATTATCAGAATTCCTTTTTGATTCTTCTATTTGATTAAATTTTGTTTCTGAAGTGATTTCTAGTTAAAACTCTGCATCCAATAATTTTGAAATACTCCTCATGAATTCTTCCATTCTTCCCTCTGATAAAGATAAAGTGATAAGCAATGGGGTACAGAATGTAACACCATTCCAGTGAGGCGAGGAAATCACTTTGATTGGCTTAATAGTGTATCAAATGTTAAATAGTAATACCATGTATAATAGCAATGATATTAAATGGAAAATGGCAGCAATATTAAGGAGCTGCAGAAATTCATTTAGGGATTGCTTGAATGGCCATGAGAGAAGATAGCATTTAAATAATGTTATTACTGTAAGAACTAATCAAAGAAGAATGTGGCAACATTTCTGGGGATTGGGTAATGCAGTTAAATATACAGTGTTGATAGTGTGCCTTGGTTTTGGATAGAAACGGTTTCATGGAGAGTGAAGGGCAGACAGCATTAAATAATGAACTAGGTGCTTCGACTTCATTTTAAATATCAGTACTTTCCAGACTTCTACTTTTCCCTAGATGGATTTGGTGTTGAGAAATTTTATCTAAAAGCATATCTGGGAGCCCAGCATACGAAACAAATAAAAACAGAGTGACTTTTTTGGAAGTAGCGGTGAAGTGATGCGTCCCGTTACTTCCCAGCTCCTCTCTTTTCTCAGAAGGCACAGTGTAAACACCTCTGCCTATGAAGACTGAAATAGTCATTGACAGGCTGGGATGTGTCTACTGTGTTTGATGAGATTTGGGGTTACATTCAAAGAAGCACTAAGAACTAATATTTCTTTGATATGGGATTAAGGACGTATTGGAACATAGAGAGATGAAAATAAGGATTCCAATTAGATAGTCATAAAAATCATTTAAAGTATCTTGAGGGTGTTGACAATGAGAGACTGAGAAGAAAGTTACAAGCTCTCAAAAGTTACTTAGCTTTGAGAATGCTGTTTATCTAAAATCTAAAATCAGCATACATTTTTTGGTAAAAAGCACAAAAACCATAATTTTCAGAGGAGAGGAAATAGTGAATAGCTTCAGATATCCTAATACTTAGGGATTAAGAACATTTCATCCAGTTGGTCCCTAAATCTTTAAGAATGGCAACAGCAAAACTCCATTGAAGGTAACTGCATATGCTGAAAAGAATAAGGTAGTAGGGAAGCTTGCATCAAGGTATAAAATATCTAAAAATATTAATTCACATTGCAGTGGAGTAAACGAAATGAATGGAAGAAAACTGGAGGAAAGCATCACAACCAACATTTTCTAGACTACAAAATTAAAATTGCATTTCAAGAGGAAAATAATTACATGAGTGCTTTGACAATTTTTTCATATCTGCACCAAATAGCTTTTATCTTGAATAGTTTCTAAATATGAAATTGCTTGATAGAATGCAAAATAGATGTAGGAGGAGAGTAGACACATTAAAAATAATTTATATTATTATTTTTATATAATTTAATATAGATATGGCATAAAATTTATAGGATATTGAATTAATATTATATTTCAATGATTATAACATAACTCATTTCTTCAAATTCCTACCTTAAAGATTAAATAGCTAAGCATAGAGTTGTTAGTAAGTACTGAAACACAAGATTTAGAACTATGCCTGCTTACATTTAAGGCAAAAAATCTACCCTTTCAGTAAGTAGTTATTATCAATAACAAACCAAAAGAAAAGTTAAAATAATTTTAAAAAATGAAATTTCCATAAAACAAAGTATTAGCAATGAAGGCTATAGAATAAAGAACAAGGGTGGCTCCAAATGCAGACTTCACAAAGGAAGTATCAGTGAACCAGTCCCCCAGCATTTGAATGCTTGCTCAGTCTGATAAAAGATATACAAATGGGTCACAAACATGGAAAAAGGAGAATATTTTAAATAGGTGCAATGTTTGTACAATTCTTTGTTGAGTCCCAACTCCGATTGAGAGGAAAGCAGTTAATACGGCTACTTGAAGAGATTAAATGTAGTCAAGGTTGCAAGAAAAGGATTGAATTTCCCCCAAAGCAACAGAAAGAATGAAAGATAGCCAAAGGATGGCTTTGATGGCAGAACCAAGACTTACTGCTATGTTCAAAGTGGGCTGAACTGCTAGAATTCGCCAGGATGAAGGATCCATTGTGTTTCCCCAAATCAGAACTGGCATAGAGTCATCTTGGGTTCTGTTAATAGGAGGAGCCACAATAAGGAAGAAGCCATAAGTTGGTGATGAATTCATAGGGAAAGGGGGAAGGGGGAAAATCTCCACTGAGAATGGATTTGCCCAGAGACTCTAATTCAAGGTACCTGTGTGAAAAGCCCAGAACGATGAGAATCCACAAAGACACCTGTGAGAGGAGGAACCAGTTTACCACCTGCTAGGTCCAGAGCCCATGAAGTCCACACACAAAACCACCAAGAAAGAACTCCCTATTCCCCTATTGTTTTCTGTCTTTCCGGAGTTCTAATACTCCAAAAAACCTGAAGCCAAGGTTAGGGAATTAAAGAATGGGAAGGAGAGCTGAATCAGCTACCTCTCTTCCCTGCAATAAAGGAGTGTCTGAAACACATCCGAGTGGAGGGACAAGGGAGTCTATGCCAAGTGTGAAGCCACTGTTGCTCATGATTATCCTCTAATTTTGATGAAGTCACTGAGCATTTGTTGAGCCTGACTAATATCATTTACACAGTGATCACTATATGGGTTTGATATGGAACTTGCAAATCTGACATAAACAGTTGGTCTATTATGCAATAAGTATGATTAAAAATAAAATTGTAATTGCGATTAAAATTAAAATTAAAAGTTAAAAATTGCAATTAATAGCCTGGCTCTTATGGTTCAATTTTTGTAACTTACAAACTAAATGAAAAAAATTTAAAAAAAGAGTTGAAACTGATAAAATTTATTTTATCAGAAATACCATCCATGTGAAAGATAAAAATTTCAAATTCATAAATTTTCTCATAAGACTATATTTCTAATCAGAATTATCAGAGTTAAAGTTAATCTTATTCATTTTATCTAGTTATAAGGATACAGGTCACTTGATTGCTTAAATTCTACTTTAGGGGTTCATCTTATTCTAAAAATCATATCATATATCAATCAGTACCTGATTTTACCATTTAATAGACCTAATATTTTCATGTGATAGATTCAGAATTAATTTATATATCTCACTCTTTAATTGATAAATGAAAGGCTTATTCTAGACAATGGGTGAAAGCAAGGAGTAAAACGGACAAACTATCATGTCATGAGCCTTAGAGGATAACAGGGGAAATTGTCAGGGAGAGAAACAAGAGCAGAGAAAGAAATCAGAGTAAGGAAAATTGCACCTCAAAGGACATGACATTTCAGATCTGGTGACCTAGGAAACGTATCTGATAAAGAACCATTTGAAACAAAAACCAAAAACAGGTTGGAAAGATCATGTGGTGAAATAGGGAACAACATCCCAGAAAGAGGTATAAGCAAAAGCCAGTCCCCAGGCAAGACCATCATCACCTGGAGGGTTAGGATTTCCACATATAAATTTTAGGGAGACACAAACATTCAACCTTATAACACTTATTCACCTGGGTTATTTTGAATGCATTTTTGGTTCAAAAATTATAACAGCAATAATAATATTATAGAGGAAATACTATGTTTTTTATCCCCAGGTATACTTCTTAGGAATTAACATATTTAATTTGTTTGTGGGATTGGTTCTTTATTATCATAAATAGTTCACAAAGGGGGCAGCTGAGGCATAGGACAATTATATAACTTCTCTAAGGTTAATAGCTATTAAATTGCAGTCGGTTTTCCAAATCAGGCGTCCTGACACCAAAAACCAGACTTTTAACCACTATGGTATCTTAGTTATCATTAGGGTCTTAGACCATTCAGAGATGACTTTTCAAAACCATTGACTTAAAATGTGTCCTTAAAATGACTGCACATATCATTTTGATGATAGCAAATAAAATGGATTATTTTTCCAATTTCATAATCTAGAATTTCACAGCAAACCATCCCCCAAATTGCCAACATCATAATTCTAAGAGGAGTAAAAATCACATATTTCAGTAAAGATAGTAAAGCCTAGGTGAAAAAAAGCTTTTTCGGGAACTATATAAAGTTAGTCTGGGCACATTGTTTGGGCATAGCTTTAAAAATGGTTTATCAATAACAATGTAATTCACTGATGGTGGAGAGTGTTAATTTCAAAGGTTTAGAAAAATCTGAATCATGTGAATCTGAAATCTGAAAATCTGAATCATTTGTCATTCTGTTAACAAAATGACAATATAAGAACTATATCCAAGGAGCTTCTTCCATCCTGGATAATTATAATGCTTTTTATGCTAGGTGTGTCAATTAGCATTGATCTTCGCTCTGAAAGCATTGTTAAGTCTTAGGAAGTCTGTGAAAGGTGTTAGTATGGGTCCTGTGAAGTGCGATGCGTAACAATTCATTACGCAGCTTTTATTTTAGCAGGAAAAAAAAGTTGCTAGAAATATAATAGTCAATTCAAATCTTCTAGGGGAAAGTAATCATCTAGTCACTGCTAATATTGGAAAAGAATAGGAACTCAGAAATTCATAAAATCAGGTTTCGCCTGAATCTATTCGCTTAGTACAACATTCTTCCAAACACAGTATCTCTTTCAGTTAATCAACTGATACCCATCTATACAACTTGACTCCAAACAATTACTATCAATCACAGAGCCAAGAAAAGCCTGAGTGATAGGGACCCCCAGGGGCAGAGCACAGTAAACAAACTGCTGTCTAGGGGGTACTCAGCCTTTGGGATGGAAGTATGTTAGCTCCCATAGTCATTTTGTTATTTAACCGAGTTGCCTTCAGAAAGAATAACATTCATCTATGAATAGTACATGAACTTATTTCATTAGAGGTTTTTAAGATATTGATCTTTAGAGGTACTGAGAAAAAAAAATTAAAAGACATCTAAACAAGGTAAGTTGAGATTTAGGAGATAGAAAGAGTATTTATAATAAAAGCAGAGTGGGGCGCCTGGGTGGCTCAGTCAGTGAAGCCTCTGCCTTCAGCAATGATCCCATTGCCCAGGGATGGAGTCCTGTATCAGGCTCCCTGCTCAGCGGGGAGTCTGCTTCTCCCTCTGCCTCTGCCCCTCCCCTTGCTCATGCTCTCTCTCTCTTGTACTCTCTCTCTATCAAATAAATAAAATCTTAAAAAGCAAACAAGCAAGCAAGCAAGCAAGCAGAGGCCACTGTGAAGGAGGCAAGAATCACACATGATAGATGTGGTCACACACCAGATATGGTGACCCAGGGACCTGGAGCCACTGGCGCACTTTATTAAATCAGATTTTTTTTTTTTCCATAAGAAAACTCTACCACAGGGGTGCCTGGGTGACTCAGTGGGTTAAGTGTCTGCCTTTGGCTCAGATGGTGGTTCTGAGATCCTGGGATGGGGTCCCACCTTAGGCTCCCTGCTCTGTGGAGAGCCTACTTCTCCCTTTCCCTCTGCCTCTCTTTCTCTCTGTCTCTCATGAATAAATAAATAAACTCTTTAAAACAAAACAAAACCAAACAAAAAAACCTCTGTCACAGTTGTCTGATATGACCAACACATACATATGTACATACATACAAAGATACAAACATACATACACAACCAACAAAGGCATCATTTTGCTCCTGCATGGCAAGCTCATCTAGAATGTAAGATCCAAGAGGAAAGCAGTCATCTCTACCTTATTCACTGTGATATCCTCTACTCCAGGTCATTGAATGAATATGGTAAGTATTCAATTCCCATTTGTTGCCTGACTGTAGACATACTTTTTCCTTGCTGCTCTCTGATGTCACAGCAATAAAGTTTCCTTTAAATAAGCATCCTCAGACTATTACAATACTCCATATCAGGATTAAATAATTGGTAGAATATCCTTGGTAGTATCTATACCACTATAATGTATCCTAGATGAGATGAATAATATCTTCTGTCTCGTTGATGTTTAGATAACAGAAACACATTACTTTCTAATAGTCTGTAAAAGGAACAAAAATACTCTATTCAGGTGTTTACTTTTACTTAAAGGAACACATTCATTCAAAGCCATTGAGACTTACGTTCCATGAGGAAGTTTCAAGTTATCAAACAAGTATAGTGAATCCACTAACTCAGCAGCCATCAGAATGATTGTTAAACCAAAGCAGAGAAACCAAATGACTTTGTCAAATATACACTTAGTAGAGGCAAATTCTGAGCCTCACAGTCTGACCCCAGAGAATACCCCCCCATTGCACACTAGTAGGAAGATCCCGTGTCTCCCTTCTTCGCTGTGACATTCCAGGTTTCTATACACAGAAATTCTCAGCCTCTGTCAATACTCCATATCAAGGTTAAATAATTGTAGGAAAATTAATAGAATCTAGATAAGTGGGAAAAGAAGGAGAAAGATGTCGCTAATTCTGAGACTATAATCCATAAACCCACCTAACAATGTCAAAGGCAATATATTGGTATGGGCCGAATTTTTGTCCTCCCACCCCCCAAAAATATATGGCAAAGTCATAACCCCAGTCCCTCAGAATGTACATTGTTAAGACTCAGGGTCTTTATAGAGGAAAAACAGCAAGCCAAGGAATGGCTGAGGCCATCAGAAGCTAGAGATAGGCATGGAGCAAATATTTCCTCACAAGCCTCAGAAGAAGCCAACCCCCTAACATTCTTGATTTTGGACTTACAGCATCCAGAACTGTGAGATAATACATTTCTGTTAAATTTAAGTCCCCAGTTTTGGGTACTGTTACTGTATTCTGAGAAGCTATTACACATATCTTCTGGAAAGTACTAATCATCCTTCCCTCCCCATCTTGAAATGCTGAATGATCATTGTTTTACTCAGGCCAACGAGGGTCATGGAACTTCAACCATTAAGTGCTGAGTTGAGCTACCCTTTTAAAGAGAAGTTCCCCCAATTTTTTGGATGTGTTGGCATTTTTATGCTTCTTTGTTTGTCTCCATTATTACCAGTCCCTTTACACTAGAGCTTCCAAACCACCCCCTTTGTGTTTATCCAACCAAAACGAGTAGCGGGACAATTGGTTCAAATGGCCACTTTGGAAGTAAGGAATGAGAAGTTCTTTGAATAGATTGTTCTTCTGAGGATTGGGAAAAACAAAACAAAACAAAACAAAAAAGAAACCAAAACCGATAAGGTCGTCCTGTGAAGACTCAACTTATTGGATAAGATTCTTAATAAAAACAATGGAATCCTATTTGTATGTGTAAATTGTATGTTTCATTTAAAAATACAAGTAAATGATGCCATACACGAATAATTAAAGGACATCCAGCAAAGTGGCGATTTGAAGAACGATGCTATTTTCCCACGCATACATGTAAAACTTTGCCACATAAATCCTATTACCTAGCTGCAGCTTCCTGGAAAGTAGGAGCTTGAGAATGCTTTGATAAAAACAAGCTGCCAACGTGGACAGCGATGTGCTATGCAACAACAAAAAAAAGCGCATTTCAAAAGCAGATGATAATTATTCTTTTGCTCGCACGCCAAGCAATGGTACTGCTCAAGTGCTAGGACTTTTTAAGTGGGAACCAAATTAATCTTTATTAATCCTTGTCATTGTGATTGCATAATGTCTGGATTTGAATGCCTGATGTGTGATACTCTCTTTCCTCTTCCTCTGGCAATCAGAAGTGTGAAAATAAACCTCACACTTTAAAAGAAATGCTGAGTTTGAAAAAAAAAAAAGATATAATCATCTGAACTGAAAAGAAAAAAAAATGCTTTGCAGGAAAAAAAATATACACTAAGTCAGAGTTACAGACATGCTCTTTTATGTTAATATATTCACTGCTATATGTCAGGGCTGTGAAAATAGGCGGCAGAACAAGAAGGCAGGTGGCCAAGTGCATACAGAGAAATTTTAAAAATTTGTTCATTTGCATTTTTTGAGAATCTCTCTCTAGAGCTTAATTAATACCTTTAAAATTACTTCCTCGAATGATCTGTGTATAATCCCAATTGAAATTGCCACTGGGTGCTAATTAGTGAGGAAGGTCAAGTTCCATAATAAATAAATAAATGCAAACACAAACACGCACGATCGTGGAGCCAACCTCCCAACAAGGACCCGTTTTTGCCATTCTCGATGTTCTCGCTTGCTCTGGGGCTTAGTCCCGATCGTGTCGGTGGAGCCAGAGAGTACACTTCTTTTAACCACAACGGGCCAGGTGTGACGGCGGGTCTGGCCGAGGTGGAGCTGTACCTCTCGGATACACCCGAGGGAACGGTCCATGACAGAGCGGATGCCCGCGTTGCTTTTGTAGAACCAAAGGCTTCTGGATGCAGAAGCATGGCTAGCTCCCAGGATGTGAGCCCCTGAACTGAGGACTTCTATTCTGCTCCCCACACTTCCCTTCTCCCCTTCATCCCGTGTCTTTTGTTCTCTTCCCAGATAAATGGCTCCATGCTGTAAATAATTGAGGATGTCCCTCTTCTCCTCCCTAACTTATCTTCACCCCCTTCTCCCTGTGCTCTCCTTGTTATCAGACCAGCTGGATGGCTGTCAACTCAGTTAACAGCATCACCATGTCATTGTTTGCAGGCTTGTACCTCACCTTGCAATGACGTTGTAATCCGTTTCTCCTGGATGAGCCTCTTGCTAGGCGATCTGCCTTACCCCAGATGCACACTGTCTACAGCTCCCTGCTTCACAGCTCCAGGTCAGAAGGAACCTCCACCATTCTGCATGTGCCACCGCTTCCCCGGGACGCGCCTGGGTATCGCAGAGGTGCCTTAAGTTCTGCAAGTTAAAAAAATCAAGCTCACAACCTTGCCCGAGCTGGTTCTCACCCTGTGCACCATTTTTCAAGGGGTGTCATTTTAATCTTCCCAGCTCTATGAGCTGTAAATAGTTCTGAGTACTTTGTTCCCCTCACCCCCCATAATTTACCTATTACTAGTATGTGTACATATTTCTCTACATGCCCACTGCCACCACCTAGTTAGCAAATATAATGCTCACTGGAGTTCATTCCTTTTAATATAGTCTCTGTCATTCCTCTATTTAGACCTTCTCCATATTTTCTCTGGTTCGTGGGTGAAAGACAAAGTTCTGATCAGAAACGTATCTGTTGCTGCTTGATCTGCTTTCACCCCTCCCCAGCTCCCCATCTTCCCCCTGCTCTCTGCTGACACTTAAGGACCATCCACACAGCCTTTTCCATTCCTGACATGAATGAGGGTGTCCAGGATGTCATTCTTCTGCACGATTATCAGATTAACCTTTGAATTCTACACAACTCTATAAAATACAAGAGGCCAAGAACCCACGCAGAGTTTTTCTTCACCTTGCCTTGTGCCCAGGATATAATAAATACTTGTTGGATAAATATATCTTCTTTTAATAACAATATCATTCAAATTATATGATGCTACTCTAAAATTGGTAATTCATATCATTATAGAAAATATGGGCAATTGGAGTAGATGGAAAGGGAAAATAAAAACGATACAAAACAAAACAAAAAAAAACAAGGAAAAAAATAAATTGCCCATTGATCTTTGTCCAGAAACAACCATATCTTTTTTATATTTCTCCCACTGTTTTGCTATTGACAGTTATATATCATAAGATTTACATGTTTTCTGACTATACTTTAAGATTTTATTTATAATAAAATCTCATGTCACTCATATCACTACCAACTTTAATCTTCATTTTTTTAATGACTTAAGTACTAATTCTTTGGGTTTATATGCTGGAATTTACTGAACACCCATAACATAATTCGCTATTAAGATTGTTTCTAAGTCTTGGCAATATAAACAATGATCTGACAAACATCTCCCCAGATAAAGCTTCTCTTCTTTTTTTTTTTATAATAACTTTTTGTTTATTTATTTGACAGAGAAATCACAAGTAGGCAGAGAGGCAGGCAGAGAGAGAGAGAGGGGGAAGCGGACTCCTTGTTGAGCAGAGAGTCTGATGCGGGGCTCGATCCCAGGACCCTGGGATCATGACCTGAGGCTTTCCATCATGACCGAAGGCAGAGGCTTTAACCCACTGAGCCACCCAGGTGCCCTAAAGCTTCTCTTCTTATCATATTTTCTTAGACCAGTTACCTGCTACAACAATTCATGAATAGAAGGGTATATGATCCTTTAAACATTGTGTATAATTTTTGCCAAGTTGTCTCTGCAATGGTTCACCAGTGACTTGGGAAACCACTTTCATTTACTTGTTACTACTCTGTTTTTGCTAAAATGTTAGACCCCCCAAATAATAAATTTTTGATTGATGTATGTTTCTTTAAATTTATTAATGAATGTTTTCATAAAATAGCATAAATTCTTACCTATATGATTTTATTTCTATGTTTGTACCTATTGATATATACATGTGTCTATATTTTGATATATGTCTGTATAGTTAGATAGATTAATGTATATATTTTTCTATTATTCCACAGATGTTATTATGTAGGCATAACTACATATTATATTTATTTGTATTTAATATTATATTAATATATTGTATACTATTTTTATATCTCATATATGTGTTTGGTGACAGATTTAGATATAACTGGACACATTCTATGTGTAGAAAGTGCACTGTGCTCTGAAAATCCAGTAGTGGGTAAAACAACCTTCTAGTCAGTAATAAAAGTAGCCAGGAGTAAATAATGAGGTTGCATATAACATCACTGATTTTTCAGAATATTCAAGTTTAAGGCATATGGATTAAATATTATAATAAAATCCAGGAGTGATTTTTTTTTTCAAATCCTTTTCTTTCTTACTTAGTGCTTTTCATAATTGTACTGGTGGTGATGTCATCTCTCCGAGGGGTCGAAGTGAAAGACCACGCATGGAGTGCTTTCTCTTCAGATGCACCCTGGTCTGTAATCTTGGCACAGTTGGAATAAACTGAAGGGCTCCTGCCCCATGCGCAGACCCAGTGTGGGTATTCTGAGTCCGTCCTAACACTTCTTGGATGCATTTTACCTGCAGTTCTTTGGCTGTATGGAATATCTGCCTAGAGTATTCTAGTCTGTAGGGAAAACTGATTCGCCAGCTATGCTTTCCCTAGTCTCCTAGAAGACCCTAAAGATTGAAAGGAAGGTTAAGGTTTCCCCTTTATTTTAAGGCTCTTCCTACGAATGAAATCAAGTAACTTTAGAGCAACCATCACATGTGGCTTTTCTATTTTGTTAAGTATTTAGATTTTTCTTTTTTTTAGTGTGGGATTTTGTTTTTCTTTTGTACTTTTTGCGTTACAAATATAGGTGCTTTATTTTAGATTTTAGTGAGACTGAGGATGTTAAAATGATGGAATTTTTCACCATGTTGCTGTCAGTTTATCTCTCATTGACCTAAGAACAGGCATAAACCATTTACTTTGTATTTTTTCACAGCGATTGATCTATTACCCTAGAACTTTGAACTTTGAATTGCATGTGCCTGCTGAGTATACTGGGTCTCAAAATTATGTCCTGTTGGACACATTATGGATACAACTGAAAGGAAAAACTACATGGCAGCCAACGTCTGATCATGCCCAAACATGTTAGGACATTCCGCGTGTTTTTCATGAGTAAATAAAAAGCTACAAAGAATATCAAAGAGCTTTAGGGGGAGTGCATTACACACCTAATAACTCAGTTGGTTGCGATGAGAAAATGCTGACGTTTATGGAAATCATATCTTTCTAAGTAGAATGATAAGCCATCGTCACGAAAATCACTAGAAAGAGAAGACTGAAGGCAAAGAATTCCAGTAGACTTTCTATTTCTTAGCTTCTCACTCCTATCAACAACATCCTGGTATGTATTAACTTGCTAGTGGGACTTTAAAGTCTCGTAAGATTTTTATACACATTTTCAACATATAGTGGTGTTTTTATTTAATTAATTCCCCAGTTTACCCTGACCCAGCTTGGGGTCTGTAGGAGTCACATATTAAAGTATCCCAAAGCTTGGATGCTTATCAAATTTTTCCAAATCCAAACTATAACAAGTGATTTCCTATATTGTAGGCAGTATTGTTTCTTAGATATTTGACCTGTTCTTCCCTTCGTGCACATTAAGGTAGATATATGCTATTTAAATCCAAAATCCTTCATGATATACGGAAATGATTCAAGCTCTTGCTACGCCCATTTTTTCCTAATTATCCTAGTTCAATTACAATTCTTGGGTAAAATGATGGGTTTCGTTTGTTCATTGTTGTATGTGCAACCTGATTCTCAGGAAGAGTGGGAGCTCTAGAGTGAGACAGAAGGGTTTGAATTCAACTCAGAGGCTTCCTGGGGGTATTTAAGTAACCATCTCTGAGCGCTGTGTCTGCTCGTTCAAATGAGCTAGTAGTAGTGACGATGTCTGGTTTTTGTGAAATTCTGTGCACAAATCTTGGCTTGTGTTAAGCTGCGAATTACTATTATTAGCTTTATTATCATCATTACCATCACCATTGCCGCCATCACTACTATCAGTATTTTTATGATCATCTATTAAGAAAGAAACTATTATGCTAATATTAATGCATTAAGCAAAAAAAACAAAAAACAAAAAACAAAAATAAGAAAAACCTTAATTTTGAAAAACACCAAAGACGGTTTGATCTTTTATTTCCTAAAGAAACCAGTCATGAAAGAATAGGAAAAGAATCTGTTTTAATTATTTTCAAAATAAATTTTATTTTCAAATAAAAATTTCATTGAAAATGTGTTTTCCCTTATTTTAAAAAAATTTTTAGCTTTCCTTCAAACATGTATGAGAAATTGCCATATATCTTTTATTTTATAAGTCAATTATTTTTAGAGTTTGCTCCATTAATCATACTAAATAACTATCTTGAACAAAGATTGTCAACATTTTCTGTAAATTGTGGTTGATGCCACATTATCTCTAGGATTAAAATCAGAGAAGAATATGGAATAAAATAACATTTCATTTGCCTTGCCTTGCAAAGACTATTATTCCTTCTTTTTAACATTCCTGAAACAGAATGTTAGATGCAGGCACAAATAATAAGGCCTTTCCTTAGGTATTTGGGAGGTAGTTTTGATTTCAGAGAAAGAACATTGAACTTGGTGCCAGAAGACATATTTAAACCCCAAATCTCTGTCTTACACACTGTGGGATCTTCAATCAATCACTGAATTTCCTTGAAACTCCTTTTCTTGGATTGAAATCGAGACGATAAACCCAACCATTTGTTTTTGTTACAAGCATAGATTGAGATAAAATATTTTACTAGCTGCCCTCTCATCTACAAATCCAACATAATATTACTAATTAATATAAATGTTATCATTTAAACTTATGAAAAATGCCTCCCGGTCAATTTAATGAATAAATTTTCTAGCAATTGGAAACTTTCTTTTCCTCTGCTTCAAAACAGTAACTGATTTCAGAATGATTATGTGAAATGTCTATGCCTAACTAAGGCCACTGCTTCTTAAAGTCTAAACTGATATATGGTGTGTGTGTGGGTGTGTGTGGGTGTGAAGGGAGAGACCTAGAGAACCATTTCTGGTTCTTCAGTGGTTTCTATTCTCTGAACTGTATCTGTATTTGCTCTGAATTTTATTTAAAAATCAAACCAAACCCTACAGTTCTTTCTTCCTTTCTTTGACACGGGGCGGGCACTGTAGTTGGGATGTGAGTTCTCTGTTGTTCTCAGAATTCTCTGGCAATGAGAGAGTCTTTCATCTTCTCCCCATCTGTAGTGTCTCACCTTCCACCTTTTCAGGCACTATGTAATTATCATGTCCGCAGACTACTTTTCTTTTCTCCATCAGCTTTGACAAGAAGATGGATCCTCTTGCTACAGAGTACATGTCATTGTTCATGAAGCACTTGCCCAACAGGAACTTAAATATTAATTGTGAAAAAAACGGCATGGGGTAAGGATCTTTGATGAACTAAAATTACTGTTGTGCCATAATGTGAAGGGCCTTTAATTTTGCCATCTGGGTCTAATTGACAGAGAATGACTAAGAATTGTAGCTTGGAGAGAACTGGTGAACTTTGCATATGGACAATTAACTAGAAAAAGAACAAGCCAGTTTGGAAAATTGTGAGTTTCTCTGAAAACGAGGTGTCTGAATACCGTCAGATAAAGCAGCCATTTTTCCGTCAATGGGACAGATTTCTTGCACTGGAACAGTAGCTGAGACTGCAATTGAGATTAGTGTGGGTGCATTTGGACCGAAATAGAGATTTTGGCAGCCTCCAGGAGCCAAGTCCACGGTCACGAGATCTCCCAGTGTTTCCTTGGGCCTCTTGTTCTCTAACATTTCCTATTACAACAAAGGTAGCGTTTTGCCAGATCTCTGACAAGGGATGTAAATAGCTCATCTGGGTGATTTAGCAGATACGCATCTTTTATAGAGAATGAGGAAAATGGATCATAAGCATTTATTTTTTTTTTAAGTTAAAATTAATTGATTCTAGGTTTATTCACAAGATCAGGTTTTATTTTTAAAAGATCACAAAATATCACAACTGAGTTGAATTAAATCACTAGGTGGTTTGAAAACAGCTCATTCGCTAGCACAATTAGGAAGAAGAGGGTTATGGACCTGCTTTTATCAAATAATAACCTGCTTACTAAATTCACCATTTCAGCTGATCTTATTTCTTTCAAAAATCAGCTTGGACAGACACATTGCCTAAGTCTCTTGCATCTGACATTGTTTTTGATGGTTATCATGAAAGAATTATTTTTAGTGTAGATTTGTTTCAAAACAGTTTTTTCCTCATAAATATTAGCTATGTAGAATTCACTTAAAAAACAAACTATTGTGATTTTGGCCATACATTAAAAAAGTAATATTTTAAGTCTGTATTTCTTTTTTGAACCTCAGGACTTTAAATGTGAAAGAAATGTGTGGGAAAATATTTTAATGAATAGATTTTATTTTATATTTCAAATTAGATGCGTTGAACATTCCAATTTTAGGTCTTATAGGTACCTTGGAAAATATTTAGTTCCACACTATCTTTGTAAGGGTAAGGAACTGAGACCCAGAGTGTAAGCAACATCACTAGGTCCTATCACAGCTTCCTCGAGTCTATCCTGAGAACTTAGCCCAACACTCACCCAGTGCAAGGCCATCAGGGGGGTTAAAAGTACAATCCAATAGCTTCAAGATCAAGATCAAGGACATTTTATGGGCAAAAATACCTACAGAGCAACTCTATGGAAATCTGTGTGGAGCCTCCATTTAGGGTTGAAAAGATACCAGAAAAAAATCAGCAGATCTTGAACATTGCAAATTTTAATGGGGGGGGAGAAAAAAGACAACACATTTCTGGGAGGAAATGCATCAATGTTTCCTAGTTAAGATATATTTGGAAAGGAAAAACACAGCCAATAAGACAACTGTTTCCAGTAATTGCTTGGGAAGCCTCATGATATATGAATGAACAAAATTGGGTTTGGCAAGTATCTTGATAGCTAAATAAATCTTTTTCTCCTTATCCACCTCTTTTGGCACCTTAAGGCATCACTTATATATGTTAGTAAAGAATATGTTTCTGTGATCAATTTTATAAACTCTGTGTTTTCATTCCACTCCTGAGATGGTGCTGGCATTGATTTCTAGAAGGAAGTAAGTTTGTAGGGGAACTCTTGTGACACGCTGCTGCCTTTGTTTCTAGCATGATAATGGTTTACACGGATCAAAAATGGTAATTTCAAAACCAATGCAAGGTTTTCAAAATATATACATATTGCCTAAGAATTATGTCAAAATTTATTTCCTTTACATCATTTCAGGATATGCAAATGAAATACTTTCACAAAATCCCTCTACTTCAGACTGCTGAAACCCCAAAGTTTGCTGAAGATTTCTCCCCATTGAACCAGTCATTCTGATCAAAATGAGCACACCAGCATCACTTCATCTTAACCAGAAGTTACTTAGAATAGTGTGTATGTTGGGGAAAAAGAGGCGCTGTCTTGTCCATGGAAAATGCCTCTAACCTCTTGAAAAACCATCCCAATGAAGGTAATGCATGGTGGATACCAACTAATACATGTATTTCAGTCTTATCTTTGCTGTGTTAAAAAAATCAGTATATTTCTCCTGAGCCAAACTGCTCCCCGTGTGACTTCTATACACTACTATTAACCAGTAATGAGATATTCCATACACTGATATCAGCCTTCTATTTCTCTTCATGCCTGCCAAAACATCCTCTTTTAATAATACCCTAAAACAGATCTTTCTTGTCCTTTCTCTTATATAAATGTATTCTTGTTCCTGTGTTTTATTAACATCACCAGTGCTGTCTCCTAGGTAAAAGATTAATTACTTGGCTGTGATTCACAGAAATGGAGCACTAACTAAATTACTGAGGGGATATATCAGAAAAAAATCAGTCATTGTTACATCACTGGAAAAAAATTCTTACAAGAGGAAATAGAGAAACACTCTTCAATATAGTAACACGACTACGTGTTAGGGAAAAGTACCTCAAGTCTTCTTTAGACATAGACAGCAAGTCAAAGAACATTAATAGACAATGAGCAATGCCTACTGAATGCTGATAAATGGCTCTGACTTACCACGATGCCACCCCTTTGGTGAATATCTCTTTGTTGCCCATTAATTAAATTTGGGTTAGCTATATTTCTGTGAACCCTCAATAACTGGTGGATGCTAGGGGAGAATCAAAACCTTGCTTCTAATTAAAGTAGTAATTGTGATTTATAGTCTTTGAAGTTTCCCTCCCCCCAAATGCTATCCCTGAGATCCTATTTTTGTCTTCTAGCTTCTTTAAAAAAAATCCATAACTCTCCAATACCATTATACAATGAAGATTTATTAAAATATAATGGACCATTAATAATGATAACTTTGAACCAAAGATTATGAGTAATCCAATTTGGTGCACCTGAGAGCCAAATTACAAACATAATAATGATAGTAATTGTGACAGCAATGAAACTGGAGAATGTTGACATAAAAAGGAATCATGTCTCTGTGGCTTGATGAGCCTTTCTCTCTTGCACTTTCTTTTCCCTTTTACTCTCTTCCTCATTCCAACTCAACCTGGGCACCCACCCCTAAATTATTGATTATGGCCCCTGAGAAGTTTGCTGTTAGCTTTTCTCAAAATATCTCATTCTGAAAATATACTCCTAGTGCCTTCTACTATTTATTGTTTTAAATGATGATGATGATGATGATGATGATGACTTAAGCTATTGCATTCATTGAGTTTGGAGGTCACCAGAAATATTAATCAGGAAAGTATAAGATTGTGGCATCCCAAGAGTGATGAGTATGGGGAGATCTTCTATATCCTCTCATTGTTTTTCAAAGCCTAGAACTATTGTTCTCAAATGTGTCAAGAACTCAAGTGATTTATTCCAATAATACCTTTAATCATACATAAAATAATAAAGAAAATTCACTGAAATATAAACAAATGTCAGAACCTAGCTTCATCCTTAAATCACTAGTATTCATGATTGAATGCACTCAGAATATTATATTAACCACCCTACATTAAACCAAGATGGACACCAATATTATCACCATTGATAACAATTAAGTGTTGTTTTTTTAAAATATTTTCTTTATTTATTTGACAAGGAGAGCGTCAGTGAGAGAGGGAACACAAGCTGGGGGAGCAGGAGAAGCAGGCTTCCCGCTAAGTAGGGAGCCTGACGAGGGACTGGATCCCAGGACTCTGGGACCATGACCTAAACCAAAGGCAGATGCTTAATAACTGAGCCACACAGGCCCCCCGACAATAGTCAAGTGTCGTAGGAAACATACTGACTTCATCCCTTTGTGTGACCCTTCCAGTCTGAATCTTTATTTTTAATATTTTTTTAAATTTTAAAATAGTAAGTGGAAGAAATGTGGTAGATTTGATTTTTTTACTCTAAGGTAAATAGAAAATTTCCATTTTGGTTCATATGTAAAGTATATACTATAATTTAAAGCAAAGTCACAGAAAAACAAATGCAGATGCTAAATATGACAGAATGCATATGAAGACACATGATATGCTAAAAAGAAGTGCAACACTTAGACATATTCTCATTTGAATGTGGGCTTTGTCACAGTAAGCCTGCTGATGTTCCTCCTGGGGAGATGGAGAGGAGAAGGGAGTGGAGGGAAATTGGAGAGGGCGATGAACCATGAGAGACTATGGACTCTGAAAAACAATCTGAGAGTTTGGAAGGGGTAGGGGCTGGGAGGTTGGGGGAGCCAGGTGGTGGGTGTTATGGAGGGCACATATTGCATGGAGCACTGGGTGTGGTGCATAAACAATGAATTCTGTTACACTGAAAAGTAATAAAAAAAATTTCCAAACCACTTTAATTTTATATTATTTTTTCTAGTACCTGGCAATAGGCACAAAATTTGGCCTATATTATATATTTCAGTGAAACATAAGTAAAAATTAATTATTGCTCATTGACATCAATGTTTCTTTCTTTCTTTTTCTTAAATATTTATTTATTTGAGAGAGCAGAGAGTGGGGGAGAAAGAGTTGGTGTGGACAGGGGCAGAGGGAATCTCAAGCAGACTCTCTACTGAGCACAGAACCTGACTTGGGGCTCAATCTCAGGACCCTGAGATTGTGACCTGAGCTGACATCAAGAGCTGGCTGCCTAACTGACTGAGCTACCCAGGTGCCCCATCAATGTTTTCTTCTAAGATGATGTTTTTCCTGAATTACTCAACTATGGTGGCTGGTTTAGGCTCAGTGGTTGCTGCATCTTGGTATTTTACATAATCCTCATAGAAAATGTTGTGCAAAGAGAGATAAATAGGAAATTATAAATGTAGGTATACATATTTGTAATAATACTAATTTAATGTCACTGCAATTCATCACTGGTTAAGTGGGTTCTTATGATCTTTACTGTTGTCTCAATCGCCATTAATCATATACTCTATTTGTAAAACTGTGTTTTCAGTTATTTTAAAAATTGGCTCCGTTAAGTGATAAAACAGATAGTATTATTTTTAAACATTGAGATATTGGTCAACAAAACAAAGAAATTTTGGTGGACAGTGATACCAATAAAAATGTCTAAATGGGTTATAAGCCATTTGGTAATGATTTAATATTTTCTTTTTTTTTAAAGATTTCATTTATTTATTTGAGAGGGAGAGAATGAGAGAGAGAGAGAGAGAGAGAGAGCGAGCGCACAAGAGGGGGAAAGTCAGAGGGAGAAGCAGACTCCCTGTGGAGCAGAGAGACTGATGAGGCACTTGATCCCAAGACTCCAGGTTCATGACCTGAGCTGAAGGCAGGTGCTTAACCAACTGAGCCACCCAGGCGCCCAGGATTTAATTATTTCAAAAGAATTCTGAGTTTCTTTTTCTCTTCTTCTTCTCTTTTTTTTTTTTTAAGAATTTTGACCTTTGAGTCTATAAGTTTTATTTTATAATATAGGTGCAGTAACTTATGAGACTGTTTCATTGTTTATGAGTGTGTGTGTGTGTATGTGTGTGTGTGCGTTTCTCCTAAATTTATTCCTCCCCTTGAACCAGGATAAATGTGATGTTCTCCAAATCATATTGGAAATACTGACATAGTGATGAGGAATATTAATCTTTAGAAATACACAGTAGGAATGACAGATGATCTTAGAGCTGGGGTCAGCAAATGACTTCTCATAAGTGAAATCTGGCCTGCCACCTGTTTTTGTAAATAAGGAGTTGTTCGAACAGATATGCCCATTCATTTAGGCATCCGCTGGCTGTGTTCTTGTTAGAATAGCACAGCTGAGTATTTGTGAAAGAGCTACAATGGACCCCAACGCAGGAAATACTTATCTGACCCTGTAAAAAAGTGTTTCTAACCCCTGTACAGTAGAAGGTGCCAATATCGGGGTGGGGGAAAGCAGAATGTTTCTAACAGTAGAACAAATTTCCAAAGCTTTGATGGTCCACTTATCCATTATTCTTTCAGGCAGCTTTGGACTTCATTGGTATTTACGGAACATATATTCTTTGTACATATTTTATATATAAGATTCCTATTTTTTCATAGCACAATGATATAACTGCATTCTGTGCAGAGCCTTTTTTAAGTTTTGAGAGCTTAGAAAGTGCCTCTTAGCATTTCTCGCTTAGATCTTTTAAACAATAAGCTCAAATAAAGACATGCTTATGGAAAAGTCATTATTAACCAATACCAATCCCCTTTCTCTGGGCTACTATAACCAGTTTGCTTTGGTTTTTATTCTGTCCATCTAAATGGCCCCAGCGTTCTGGAGTCCATACGTAGTCTTCAATTCACTCCACATTATCTCCTTTCCTTTGTGTTTTTCTACCTACATGTATTTTAATGTGCAGGAATATATTAAACTTGATGGTAAGTACTAAAACTTATTCTTTCTATGACTAATTTTTTTTCACATTTCACTCCATCAAATGTTTACTTTTTGCTTTTATGTAATAAGTGTTTTATTTTTTCCCAAAGTTGCTTCTACATATTTCCCCATATCTCAACTTTGGAATTCGTTAGAATGTAGCTATGTTCTTAGGGTTCTTCCACTACCAATATATTGTGAAATTCTTACAAAAACAGTTCCTGCATTTAATACATTCAACATATAGTCAGCCACAAATAAATTTGTTTAAAATAAACTAATAAAATATTTATATAAAATATAAAATATGTATAGTTCTCATTTTTTTCTTTTTACTTAAAACAACATTTATTATTACAGAGGCAATTATATCCACATGACAGAATACTAGAAAATATAAATAGGCAAAAATGAGATTTTTTTCTCTCCATCCATCGAGATCATTTCAGTTAACACTTATGGATCATTTTATATCCTTACAAACACTTATGTATTTTTATTACCAAAAGTAACTCATATAGTACATATTGCTTTGTAAACTACCATTTTTCTATCAAAGGTCTATACATTTTTCTCATTTTTATCTCATTTAAGCCAAGATTGAAATTTAAAATAGTGTTTCAGAGAGCACTCCAAAGAAAGTGAAAAAATAATCCAGAGAATAGAAGAAAATATTTGAAAACCACATATCTGATAAGGGACTAATATAAAAATATGTGAAGAACTCTTACAACTCAAAAATAAAAAGGACAAGTATTCTATTAATGATTCTTGAAATAGGTATTTCTACTAAGAAGATACACAAATGGGTAATAATAACCTAAAAATATGCTCAGTATCATTCATTAGTCAGTAGGGAAATGCAAGTCAAACCCCCATGAACTATCACTTCACTCTCACCAGGACAGTTATAGTAAAAAAAGACAAACAATTGTACATTTTATTGAGGATATGGAAAAATTATAATCTACTGCCTTGCTTATAAGAATGTAAAATGAGGCAGAACCAGCTTTGTCAAACAGTTTGGCAGTTCTTTAAAAAATTAAACAGAGATACCGTACGATAGAGCAGTGCTACTCATAAGTATATACCCAAGAAGATTCAAAGTGTGTGTCTACCCAGAAACATGTACATGAATGTTTACAGCAGCTTCACTCATGATAGGCAAAAATAGAAGCAACCCCACTGCCCATTAATTGAGGAATGGACAAACAAGTTGGATATATACATAGAACGGAAGAATATTCAACCATAAAAAGGAATGGCGTACTTTTAAACACTGAATGTGGATGAATCTTGCAAATTTCATGCCAATTGCAAAAAGGGAGACATTAAAAAGCCACATTACGATGATTCCATTTATGTGAAATGTTCAAAGTAGGCAAATCCATGGACATAGAAAGTAAAGTAGTGATTACCAGGGGATGAAAGGAGGACTCAGGGAGAGTGTCTGCTAATGGATAATGAAAATGTTGCACGGTTAGTGATGATGGTTGTGCAACTGGTGATTATGCTAAAAATCACTGAATTGTACATTTTAAAATATGAACTTTATTGTTTGTGTTTCATAGCTCAAAAAACTGTAATTTAAAAAGACAGGTTGAAGTCTATCTAAATAAATTTGCCTTGGTTAAAAAAAGATAAATCATGTTCTGAAGATATAATTATTTTTTTCTCTGCTGCTCCAAATTTTTAAAATCTTTTTTACATTTTGCTATTTCATTTATTTGCAAAGTTATTTGGCATAACTTGTGCTGTAAAGCCATAACTGGATTATTTTTCTCCAACTCATCCATTTTTTTTCAGTTTTACTTCCTCATTGTTAGATGTTTTTATTTTCCAGATTTCAATTTCAAGAATAGGCCAGGGTCTTTCTTGCTTCTATTTATTATATTCTGTGCATCTACCTATACAGGTTTGCATAAATGGCAAATTGTTTTAAATATTTTAGTTTTCTAAGATGTTTCAATATGTGATGGGGCATGAAGTTACTTACCTTTTCAAAATTTTCCTAAATATTATCTCCACCAATCTTGAAAATCTCTCAACATGGAATTGCACTCATACTGCACCGGCCATTTTGATAGATGTGGTTAAAAGAGTGAGCAAAATTATTTAGGGAGAGCTGAGACTACAGCAAGATTATTCACTGCTGCTTCTCAGGGGCCCCCAGAAGCCCTTGGCTAAAGTCAGGGGACATGTGGCAGCTGCTCACTCTTGTATTCTGAGTCTTCTAGTGACACTGGGAGTATCTTCATCACCATTTGTGTTTTTTCTCGAGTCTTCAACCACTTTCATGGTCCCAAACCGAGGCTTAGTGAGAGATGTCCTGCTGCTCTTCTTGCAATGGATGACCACTATTTGCATAGTTGTGTAGCATGTGAGAGATTTCGTCCTACTGAACTTGATTTCTTCATTTTAGAATTTTTGACATTACTGAAGGGAAAGATCTTTTGGAATAAGCATTGACATATTTTGTGTGAATTGCTTAACTTTTTTTTTTTTTGGTAGTCTTGGCAAGACATAAAAGACATAAGATCTCAGGAGAGAAATCATGAGCTTTGCGGATCTGAAAAGAGAGACTTCATCTCCTCCAGCCATTGCTCACCAAAGGAGGACACTGGTGGGTGAAGGAACTCACGTGGTACCCAGTCTTTCATTAGTGGGTGTTGGAAGGTAGCTGATACTCTTTGCAGTGATTTGGGGGTTTTGAAATTTATTTACAACCACTTAAGAACACTTATATCTGGATTATCAGTAAGTGTTCATTTAAAAGGGATTTGCATATAAGCCACATAAAAATAAATGGAATTAAAACCAAGTTGGATCATTTTGTGTCTCATCTTAATATTTTGTTTTACTTGCTAAATTTTCCTTACCTACCCATTCCTTAATCCTTTAGATTTATTTTCTAGTGCTGGTGCGAGCCTGACAAACCATAGATTCAAAAATATCATATGTTATCAAATATGAGGTGTATACATTTTCACACTGGATATACCTTACTCTGAATGTGATTTAAAACTGTCATCAGCCACACCACAGATAGAAGTTAATTTTTGCAAGGATATAGGTGGGTGACAGTTTGTTAGAGTTTCTTCATTTTTAATTTAGTTGTGTATTTTGGTTCTACATTGGGGATTTAGTTGTCAATTAAAATGTATTTTAGAAGATTATTTCATGAATCACCAATAAAACAAAAAGGTATTATGTCACAGAAAAGAATGGAACTCAACAGCAGAAAGTAAAATCAGTATCAGTGAACAACATATTTGTCATAGGAAGAATATTTACAATTCTATGTTTTCTTGCAAAGTAACAAGAATGTGCTTTATGAGACCTAAGGAAGTAAGACATCCAGAAGTTTGAAGCTCTATTGAATTTTGTTTGAGTTAGGATTGAATATAACACAACAGGCAATGGATCTGATGTCAGGATAAATTGCCAAATAGCTAGGAATAGATGACAAAAAAATTCAAAGCAACATGGATCCAGTATGACAGATTTATGTGTCAAACAGGACTATTGTTAAGGTGTCAAACATCAATTTGTCAGGAATTTCCTGCTGACACTGAAGAAAAAACAATAATGGAGCACTCTTAAGAAATGCTGCATCACCGGTGCTCTTGATGGCAACTGGCACAGTACTGTCCCCAAAATACGACGTTAACAATTCTGAGTTGGAAGGTGCTTCATAAGACTTGGACTCTGAATATGAAGTTAATATCAGACAAATTTATTTCATTTGATGTCCTCGTGCATATGCACAGGATTGATATGATATGACCTACATCTAAAGTCTAATAGAGCTCCTTCATTAAGTATGAAATATCCTATGAGATAAGAAAAAATACATATTTAGAAACCTTATATATGTAATTTGTAATGCAATCTCAGACAGTTACACATAAATACAAAGTAAGTAAATATGTAAAGGCGTTTAAGTACAAAGTATAGATATAGATGTTAAGTATAGATGTAAGGGGACCCAGATGTAATCTTGGGAAAGAGTCAGGGAGAACTTAGTTAGGAACTGAGAGTTGATATGATAAAGAAGGATGAATGAGAGCTAAATAGATAAAAGGTGGAAGAACATTATGGGAAAAAGGAACAGAATATGAGATGCCTTGAGGATGGAGAAGTATTATATGTCTGAAGCATTAAAATTAAACTAGGAAGACTTGGCAGCAGAAACAGAGGAAGAGAGTTTATGAAGTAAAGATGGAGTGCTTGCCAGAGACTAGATCATGCTATCCTTGAAAGCCATCTTAAAGATTTGTTTTTTCCTCTGAGCACTGATCTTGTAAGTAAAGTATGATATAATTAAACTTGGATTTTTTAATAGATCCCTTGTGAAGAAGACAGAATGGTTGGTAAGAAAGGATACAGTAGGAATTCTCTAGAGACTACCAGAGGTCTCATAGGATGGGATTAGTCATTTGATGACAGAAGCTTAGATCAGGGCTGTAGTTGCAGACATGAAAATAAATGAATGTACTTGACGGGCACAAGAGAAGGGAAATCAACAGAGTGCCGATAAAGGCAGTGAAGTGGGAGTCAGAGTCGGTATTCATTCTAAGACCACTGGCTTTGATCGTTGAGAGAGGAAGCAGTTTAGAAGGTTCACATCTGAGGGAAAAGAGAATGATTCAGTGTGGAATTTATCAGAGTGAAGTGTTTTGAACTCTAGAGGAACTACAAATAAACGCTCAGTTCAAATGTGAGATCTTATGAAGTGATAGAAATTTTGGAAAATAGTCTAGACTTACTCAGTGGATTTGAAACTGTCTGTGCCATACAATGTAATGGTGCATTCCCAGGTATCTCTATCGGAAAAGTCTGTGCATGTGTATACTAGAGTACTGTATGGAAACATCGACAGAAGCCCAGCTCATAGTAGCTAAATATTGGAAAAGCTTTGAATGGTCTTCCTCAAAATTGTGGTCCATTCACAAATTGCATAGTATACAGAATTCAAATAAATTAACTACAGTTATGAGACTCCACATCTCTAGCTATAGTGCTTCTTCATTTCGGTGGCAATCATCTAGGTGTTCACTATTTAACAACACATTTAACTGTCCATTAATATTTCATACAATCTGAAGTATGTATATTGTATTTTATATTGAAATATCTCAGTGTAAGAGTGTCTGGTGGCTCAGCTGGTTAAGCATCTGCCTTCCGCTCAGGTCACGATGCCAGGATCCTGGGATTGAGCCTTGCGTCAGGTTCCCTGCTCAGCAGGGTGTCTGCTTCTCCCTCTCCCTCTGCCTCTCTCCTCTCACTCTTGCGTGTGCTCTCTCACTCTCTTCCTGTCAAATAAATAAATAAAATCTTAAAAAAAGAAATATCAAAATGTATATACATTGTAGTTATACATATGTAATACACACAAATGCATATATATGCACACAAAGAACAAAATACCCACATATTGATATAAAATAAGAATGAAACTAAGAAATATCTAAGAACTAGATGAACTACAACTTTAAATGTTTTTTATTGACACAAAAGATACATTAAACAAGAGAAGTGGCTCATTGTGATGCTAGATAGGAAGACTCTCAAGATCATGAAATCCTTTCTCCCTTAGTTAAGTTATAAATTTAATAATATCCTGATGAAAATATTAACAGGAACTCTTGTAAACTAAACTGTTTGATGTTAAAATTTATATGTAATAAAATGAACAGATAAAAAAAAACTTATGAAACTCCAGAAAAACAATAGTGTGTAGTCACTATAGATTGCAGAGATGGAAACATATTGTGTAGACTTTAAAACATACAGTTTCCTGATTCTGGTGTAGATATAGGAAATAAGAACAATGGGACAGTAATCTGGAGACAGTAAATCCTGGACAGTGACAGTTGTCATGTTGAATGAGTGTGGTGGAACAGGAAGAGCTGGAGAATTCCATATGTGGTCCACACACCATTGTACAACCTTCAGGTGGAAACAGAAAGTGAACTTTGATCTATACTTCCCACCTTAAACAAATTGCTTAGACAACTGTTAGTGGGTAAAAAATGTAAAGGTCAAAAAAATTAAAATCATCGAAGTACTAAATGTGTGGGAGAAAAGACCTTTCTCCAGTGATTCATATGAGAAGTCATGAAATAAAAAGATTGAAAAATACAACTTACAAATTTTAAAATTCTTTATAGGGAGGGGAAAAAAACCACCAAAGGCAAAGTCAAAAGACAAGTGGCAAATTGGGAGAATCTATTTTCATCTAATATCAACATCAGAAGTCCAAACTCCCCTAGGTAAGTACAGTTTCTATTAACACATAAGAAGATCAGCTACCCAATAGAATTAGGTAGAAAGTGCCTCAAGTTCACAAACAAAAAAATAATACAAATTACCCTTAAGTATTGAAAAGATGACCAGTCTTACTCATAAGAATAACACAAAACCACACTGACATATAATTTCCTCATCAGATTATCAAAAATTTTCTAAAAGTGTAATAACACAGTACTGAAGCAAGCATGTGCCTACATTATGACCCCATGGAATGCAGTTTGGCAATATCTATGAAAATCGGGATGCATGTGAGAGGTAGTAGACTATGCTTTCCCCAAATATGCCCCTTAGGTTTATTGATTAATCTGAACTGTAGGCACTTGAAACTGAAAATTCAGGGAAAGGATTTATCTGAACCTCTCTTATTTGCCAAAGATAGATTCTCTGAAGGACCTTGATTGTCATGGGTCCTCACTGGGAGTTCCTGACCATGAGGATTGTATCTTGTCACAGGCGAAGAGATAGATGTTTATCTCATCCCCAGAAAAACCTTGTCACAAACTATCACAGTTCCCATCTGATCTCCTAAGGGCCCATTCTTGTCCATTCTTTATTCCTAAAAAAAAGCATTTCTTCTCTCCTAAGAGGCTGTGCCCCCCTCCTGTTTCCAAAGGAAGATGGGAAATACACTTACTTTCCATCTGTTTCCTTCCTTCTATTTATTCCTACATAGGTCTTTCTCTCTCTCACTTTTATCTTTCTTTTACCCTTTATTTTATGAAGGACCATCTAATTGCAAAGCAGAACACATGCAACCTTGCTAACCTTGGTTCCCACTGCACTGTGGTTTGGGAAATTCAGAGGGTCTGGCATCATGTCATCTGTCATTGTAGGCATTATTCTTCTGTGGTGTGTTCTAGTTTCTTCTCTATTTCCATGGATGTTTTCATAAAAGCTTAGGAGAAGGAAAATTTTGTGTGTTTTCAAAGACATAATTTTTAAAATTTCAATTACAAACATGTGGTATAGTTTGTTTTTTTTTTAATTTTAAACTGGCTTTTAAGTACAGCCAATTTCTTTTTTTTTTTTTGAATGAAAGGTAATAATAGGTATTTGAGTTTGTAATTTTCATTAAATACATTAATGACAATCTTGTTTTGGCATATTCTCATACCTTCTATTCCCACAAAAACTGGATTATAAAAGGAATACTATTGATTTAAATAAAATGAAACAAACAAACAAAAAGCCTTAATGCTTAGCATTTTTCAAAAAAGAAGACTAAACTCGGCCTATTTTAAAAATCGGGTCAGGTCCAAATCATATCCTAGAGTAATTTATAAATTCTATTTCTCTCAACCATTATTCTGTCTTGCACACAGAGAGACAAAGCTAGAGGAAGACAGAGATTTCTATATCATGAACAAAAATAATGAGATTATTTGGACACTGTGAAACCACTGATGATACTTTAAGAAGACATTATGCAGGGCCCATTATTTTTATTGAAATTTTTTAAGTCTCTAAACCATTAAAATTATTGATTTGTGGTTCTTCTGAAATTAAGCTATCAAGTATCCCTGTGTACTTGATATGGTATTGATTTCCTTCAGAAAGATTTAAAGAAATGTGATGGAACCAAAAGATCAATGGGAACTGATTTTTATTTAGCACATTGTCACTTAACTAGGAGGGTTTCTTTTTTTTTTTTTAAGATTTTATTTATTTATTTGACAGAGATCACAAGTAGGCAGAGAGGCAGAAATAGAGAGGCGGAAACAGGCTCCCTGCTCAGCAGAGAGCCCGATGCGGGACTCGATCCCAGGACCGGATCCCAGGACCCTGGGATCATGACCTGAGCAGAAGGCAGAGGCTTTAACCCACTGAGCCACCCAGGCGCCCCAACTAGGAGGGTTTCTTAATTATATGTGTAGTATTTTCTTAATTGTATTTTCTTCTATCAAAAATGTTCTGATCATTCAGATATTCTAAGAAATAAATATTTTAACATTATAATATTGTTGAACATTGCTCAGAAAAATATAAAATAAAAATCCATGTGTTGAAGAAGACAGATCACTAAAAGGCCTTGTTCCCTAAAAATGTATCACTATCTTTTACTTTCATGATTACAGTGCTATGTGGTTGTTCTTTCCTTGACTAGATTCATTTTTAGTCATACATTTGAAGACTGTATGAAAACAATTTCCCTCTACAAATACTTCAGAATTCACTCATTCATTCATTCATTCATTCATTCAAACACTCCTTCATCTCTGAAATCTACATTTTACACCTTCCACAATTTATTATCTGAGAAACAGAGAAGGAAACTCAGCGCTATGTTTTGAATGTTTGTGGCCCAGTAGGAAGAGTGAGACTCTGGGGATGGCAAGAGCATGTGAGTTTAACATAAGATCAGCTCATTAAATGCGTATTCAACTCTCTATGTCTTTGTGTTTTAGTACATTTAAATAGGATCAAAACAGAAAAGGAGATGGTTAGGCAGAGAACTGTGGAGAGGCCATTCCATGCAGAGACAAAGCTGATTTAAAGATCCTGAGAAGTGAAAATTTAGTGTTTTTGGTGACCTCAATGAAAACCAAGGAACAATGTTGAGAATAGTCAGGGTCTGGTCATGTGTGAACTTTGGGGACCATAGAAGTGTGGTCCTGACTCTGGAGAAATGGAAAGGCACTGAAATATTTGAAGGGGTAGTGGAGATGAGGCAAGAATTTGGGATCCATACTTTTATTCAGTTCGTCATAGCCCAGGTAGCAAATACTGTAAATGTGTTCAACCTTCAGAGAGCGGTAATGTTGACCCATCCTGGTAATGAAATATGGCAGAGACATATCGACTTCAGAAAATATTTATATTATAATACATTGTAAGGGGCAGAGTAGAAAATGAAATATCTGTATATTGTAATTTCACCAAGTAATCTTTCAAAAAAATAAGTTGAAGAAAATACTAACCTTTGATGGAAGATGTACTATGTACTTTGTATATATGTACTAAAGGTATGTATACACACACATATGTACACATATATATGTACTTTGGACTAAATGGCTATATTAAAATAATTTGTTAAGTGAATTAATTAGTTATACAGTGGGAATGACAATATCTATTAATTATTATACTAAGTGAATGATTAAATGTCTGCATGTGCACAACTGTGTGTGTGTGTGTTCATGCATGTGTTTAGATAACAAAAGAATATTCCAAAGAACTAATAATGGTAGTTTTAAAAAAATAAATAAATTGTATTCATTTTTAAAGATTTCTACTGTAAATGTTTGTTATTTTTAGATGCACAGAATATATGCCATTCTTTTAAAGTATGTATTACAGTGTTTTTGTATTCATTTTCTAAGACAATCTGGTATGTCTCTAATCAATATTTGGTAATAGCCATGACATATCATTATGTTATCCCTTAAATTATTACTTAATTTCATTAGATTCATTTTTCATCTTTCAGGCATAAATTTTGCTTTGCAATTTGATAAATAATTGGGTGAATTTGGTACTTAATTGTGCATACCTTCATGAGACAACATAGATATTAATACTAATAGATTTGATTACAAGGATTCACAATCTAGTCCTGACTTATTTTCTTATTTTCTTTTTTTTTTTTTTAAGATTTTATTTATTTATTTGACAGAGATCACAAGTAGGCAGAGAGCTAGGCAGAGAGAGAGGGGTAAGCAGCCTCCCCGCTGAGCAGAGAGCCCGATGCGGGGCTCGATCCCAGGACCCTGAGATCATGACCTGAGCCGAAGGCAGAGGCTTAACCCACTGAGCCACCCAGGCGCCCCCTGACTTATTTTCTTACACTGGTTTGGAAAACTAATTCCAAGATCCTCATCACAATGATGTCCTTGATAAGTAAGTTTTTTAAATGCTAGGCTCATCAAGTTGGAAATATCATTTGTGTGTAGGTGGGTATTTTTATTGTTGTGGCTCTCTAGGAATGTGCAATAGGAGGTGAATGATCATAAATATTTTTCCACAATTATTGCAGTTCCATAGTTAATCAGAATATGTATTATAATCTGCTCCAAGTAGTATTCTAAGGTGTACACTTCGTGAACTGTCTTCTGGCCCTGAGAAGGAAGGAAGGCAATGTGGTAGAGTGGTGTCACCACTGGCCTGCACACTGGAAGAATCCAAACATAGTTCTGACACTTAAAAATATTTAGCCTTGTGAATAAGATCATGGAAATTATCTAATCTCTGGTTTACTTAACTATAACAACAGAGTAAACAGCTAATAGTCTATGTGTCTTGCACAGGTAGGCTTTATAAAATAATGAAAATAAAATTCTATAAAATTACATGTAGTTACTAATTTGAAAGCCCTGTAATTTTCTTATGGCAATAATAGTATTTTAACATAATGATAAAAATGACATTAAAAACTCTGTAGAGAGTCTGTATTTCTACCAGTTTTTCTCAAAAAAGGAAAAAATAAGATGTGGAAAAAATGACAGTCCCCAGTAAAGCAAAAGGTCTATTTCCTAAGATTATATTCCCCTTTAAAAATTTTTATTTATTTATCTATCTATTTATGTATAATAAATTATAATGAATTATTTATATTTATAATTTATAAATTAATTGTTATAAATTATATATTATAAATAAATAAATATTTTGTATTTTATGATTATATACTTTATGATATATAATATTATATATAATAAATGATAGATAATATATAATAAACGATTATATGATTTCATAATATTTTATGATATTTCTAATATAAATATAATTAATTAATTATAATAAATTATACATTAATTCATAAACAAATGAAATTATTTATTTATCTGAGAAGGAAAATGAGCAAAAGAGAGAACACAAGCTGGGAGGGAGGCAGACGCTTAACCGACTGAGCCACCCAGATGCCCTTAAGATTTCTTTTCCTTGTGTCTTCCTCAATTTCTTTCATGAGTACTTTATAGTTTTCTGAGTATAGATTTTTAGCCTCTTTGGTTAGGTTTATTCCTAGGTATCTTATAGTTTTGGGTGCAATTGTAAATGGGATGGACTCCTTAATTTCTCTTTCTTCTGTCTTGTTGTTGGTGTAGAGAAATGCAACTGATTTCTGTGCATTGATTTTAT
>PISX010011214.1:0-34854 GCA_004024625.1 Mellivora capensis
GCTTTTCCTCACCAACAGCCAAGCTCCCTGAGAGGAGGTCGCACAGACTGTTCTGTTCTCTGGGGATGTCCTCACCGTCCAGCACACGGACGGGCTGCAGTATGTCTCACAGGATCTGAAACCGACCAACCCACAAACTCCTGGTTTTCCCTCCAAATCTACGCTACCCCCCACAAAGCAATGGTATCACCATCCATTCCGGCCCTCAGGTCAATTCTGGTCGTCTTCCTCCCGCTCACTCCCTAGATCCAGTTTGTCAGCAAGTTCAACCTCAAAACTCACTCTCAGATCTACTTCCTTCCCTCTCTAGTGTTCCTCCCATCAGACCCGCCACCCCCACCCCACGGGGGCCAGTCTCCTGCTTCCCACTTGTCCTGCTTCAACCTCTTCTTAGAAACACCTGCTAGGCTCATCTTTTCTGCTTCTTTTTTAGAGTGTCTGTGACCCACATCCATTAACCCCAGCAACAACAACAACAACAAGTTAGGCAATGAACAAATACGGATGCAACAAAGTGGTTACTACCCCACCACCCAGAAATAAGGGCTAACGCTGGGTGAGCACCATGGGGTTTCTTGAAGTATGTGCAGCTAGGAAGACTGAGAGAGGGACTTACAGGAAAAAGCCACAAAAATGGACTTTTTAAAAATTTGACAGAGAGATCACAAGTAGGCAGAGAGGCAGACAGAGAGAGGGGGAAGCAGGCTCCCTGCTGAGCAGAGAGCCGGATGCGGGGCTCGATCCCAGGACCCGGAGATCATGACCTGAGCCAAAGGCAAAGGCTTTAACCCACTGAGCCACCCAGGTGCCCCCAAAATGGGCTTTTTATGATAAAAAGTATTATTCACATTTTACTTGCATGTGACGACGAAAGGGAAAAATGCCCAACGAAGAATGAATGAATCATTGAACTTCAGATACTTTTCCTCATATCGCTTCTCGGCCTTTTGGCTAAGATCAAGTGCAGATACTTTTCCTCATGAGAAATACGAATTTGTAAAAGATTCTAGAGATTAAAAAAGAACTCGCTACATTTTCATTTTAGACAACATTTTTGGACTCTGCTGGGAGGATGAGGAAAACAGCACATTTACACTTCCATTTCCCTGCCCCAATCTACCAATTTCTGATATTACACTAGTTAATCTTAAAATGTGGATGTTTATGGTTTTACATTCTGTTTCGTACCTGATCTCCAGCACAACCCTAGTCTTAGTTCTGTGAATGCAGTGCTTACAGACAGACCTTAGGCCTGGCAGCTTTATTCCGGCAGCCTTTATCTGATTCCTTTGGCTGGCAGGGTTTCCAAGGGCTCTGGGCTTTTGTGTTCCCTGAGTTCTTTCTGCTTCAGCTGGTTGCTGCTTGGCGGCAGTGGCTGGCCGAGCACTCTCTGAGCTGGGCAGACCAGCTCCCCTGCCCGTGCCCTTGCGAGGCCCTGGGGGAGTCTCAGGCTTTCTTGTATGTGGTTTGCTTTTTCACATGGATGCTCTCTCTTCCTTTTTTTTTCTTTTTCTACTGTTTTTTAAAAGAGATTTTATTTATTTATGTGACAGACAGAGATCACAAGTAGGCAGAGAGGCAGACAGAGAGATAGGGGGAAGCAGGCTCCCTGCTGAGCAGAGAGCCCGATGCGGGGCTCGATCCCAGGACCCTGAGATCATGACCTGAGCTGAAGGCAGAGGCTTAACCCACTGAGCCACCCAGGCGCCCCCCTTTTGTGTTTATGATATCTATATTTTCCTGTATTATGTTTCTATTTGTCTCATTTTTTTCATCTTGAATTCTCCTTATCAAGTATCAAAATTACTTCCCTGATATATTTTTTAAAGATTTTATTTATTTATTTGACAGAGAGAGTGAGCACAAGCAGAGGGAGCTACATGCAGAAGGAGAGGGAGAAGCAGTCTCCCCGCTGAGCAGAGAGCCTGATGTGGGGCTTGATCCCAGGACCCTGGGATCAGGACCTGAGTTGAAGGCAGAGGCTTCAAGACTGAGCCACCCAGCTGTCCTGAAATGATCCTTTCTGATTATTATTTACTTTGCATGAGCTAGTTATCGCCTGAAGGGTGGTGTACTGTAGAATGGGGTAAGAGTATAGTGGGTTCAGATGGTACCCGCGGGTGTGTGGAGGGGCACAGCTCCTCTCAGGGTCTGGCACTTGGGAGATGGGGTTGTGTCACAGTAAAACCTGGCAGCACACGCTCTGACATTTTCTGTGTCTTGTCCTGTTCCATCTGGGTTCATCCTTGACTGGGAGGCCATGTCACAAAGCAATAGGAGTGTCATCCCGTGGTTTCTTCTTAAGCTTCCTTCCCTGCTGTCCTGAGGTGTCAAACTAGGTCTCCAGGGGAAACCTCTCCTCAGCCTGTTCTCAACCTCCGTATTCCTGCTTCAGTCAAAGGGACACTGGGTACCCTTGAAGGGGGTGTCCCGCCCAAAGGTTAGGGCGGCATGTTTCTGCTTTCACGTAATGCCCTTGCTTAGACCCACCAGGCCTACATTTGACAGGTGCCCTTCATGATTTGTGGCTTGGAGTCATACAAGTTTCATTGAACATGGTCTTTTCTTCTCTTTACATTTTTTGTGTTTGCTTATTCTTAGTGAGGCTCTGAAGTAGAGATACAAAAATACCTTTACTTTGCCATCTTCCATGGAGAATTCCCCAGAATCATCTTTTTATTGGTTTTTAAAGATTTTATTTATTTATTTGACAGAGAGAGAGATCATAAGTAGGCAGAGAGGCAGGCAGAGAGAGAGGGGGGAAGCAGGCCCCCTGCCGAGCAGAGACCCCGATTCGGGGCTCGATCCCAGGACTCCAAGACCATGACCTGAGCCGAAGGCAGTGGTTTAATCCACTGAGCCACACAAATGCCCCCAAATTTTTTTAAAAAATTAAAAAAATATCATCTTTTTAAAAGAATCATCTTTAAAAAAAAGTTATTATTTTAAAAGATTTTATTTATTTTTTAATTTACTTATTAGAGAAAGAGTGGGCATGGGGGATGGACTAGCAGAGGGGGAGGGAGACAGACAAGTGGATGCCCCCTTGAGCGTGAAGCCCGACATGGGGCTTGACCTGAGTCAAAATCAAGAGTTGGATGCTCAACCGACTGCACCAGCCAGGCGCCCCTAAAAAATAATAATAGTAATTATTAAGTAGGCTCCATGCCCAGCATGGGGCTTGAACTCATGACCCTGAGATTAAGAGTTGTATACTCTTCTGACTGACCCAGCAGGAGCCTTCCAATGGCTTCCTGTTTTACTTAGAATAAAATCTAAACTCTTGACCAAGGCCTTACAAGGCCCTGCATGATTTGACCCCTCCTGACCTTTCTAATTCCATCTCATGCCCTTCTGCCCTCACCATCCATGGTCCGCCCATGTCGCTCTTTTCTCCTTTCATACCCCGAACTCCTTCCCATCCCAAGGCCAAGCCTGGAACACACCCTCCCCTCCCTGTGTGGGCCACGACTCATCCTTCGCGCCTCCTCCTCCCTGAGTCCCTCCCCACCCACCTGCCCAGGGGATGAGTCTGTCGTTTTGCCGTTTTTGTTCATTGCCCTTACTCTGATCCATAGATTACACTCAGGGCCCATCTTCCCCATTTGATTATGTACTCTGCCTGCGCGAGGGCTCTGTCTGTCTTGGTCACCTAGTGACCTAGTGCGGTGTCACTACTGAATACGTATTTGCTGAGGGTATGCGTGAAGAATGAATTGGAGGGTTGGGTCTTTGAGGGCCGCACTGAAGAGTCTGAACGGTGTGGTGTTTGGGGCACCCGGGAACTGGGCCTTGAATCACCTCCATGAGATCAGCAGATCTGCAACCCAGCACCTCGCCTTCTCTGCTTGCATGGGGCTTCCTGCCCCTGGGAGATCCTGGCTGATAGAAGGAGAACATGGTGAGGCCAACGTTAAAATCCAGAATCTGTCTTCTCTGATGTCTCACCATTTCCTAGTATTACACATCGATCTCTTCAAACATGTCTCTTTAAACCACTTCCTCATGAGCAACACCCTATAATTTTCAAGATCGCTGCTCACCTTCCTGAGTCAACTTTCTTTTTTTGAAGCAGCCCCTAGTCCCTCTCTGAGATTTGGGACGCTCCCTGGGTTTATCAGAACACATCAGAATGCCTCTCTTGTGTTGGGTGTTTCTGGGAAAGTGGTTATTCTTCCTGCTTTATGTTGATTCCTGGTGGCACTGGTCTTACCAAATGACATCTTCCATCCTTGGAACCTCCATTCTCACAAACCTAGAAACCTGCTTCCCCGGGCCTGGGTGCCTGCCGGAACGGCGGCTCCAGGCTGAGCGAGCTCGAGAGGAACCTGCAGGCGGGGGTGGGTGGCTTCTGAGTCAGACAGCAGGCCTCAGACCTACGGGCCTCTGTCAGGGCTTGTGAGTGGGGACGCAAGTCTCCTAACTGAGGTCCAGCAGTGCCAGGGGACAGTCTGCTTTCCTCACAAGGACACAGGTGTTGGCGGGGTGGCTGGAGATTGGGGGCACAAGGGGTGGGTTTTCCCTGACCATATCCCCTGAGACCTGGTCTAGTTAATGGTGTGCTCCTCTCCCGTGGCTTCCCAGAATGACCTTCCCTCCCTTTTCCAATTGCCCCCTGCCCCTGGGGGGTGGGCTCACTGGGAGGTGAGGAGGGTGCAGCGGGCTGGCTGACAGACAGAAAACCAATGCGCAGACTCTCACCCTTTTCTTGTGGACAGAGAGAGGAGTGGAAGGGCTCCGCCCCCCCTAGAAGCCCCTCTGGGGAGTGGGTGTTAAATTGCCTCCTCCCCGAGGCACTGGCCTGGGCAAGAAGGAAGCATCTGGTGACAGGGGAGAGAGCGGGGTGGTTGCAAAGGCAGCAAGTCAGCTTCTAGAAGGGTTTGGGGTGGGGGTAGAGCCTGGCCTGGAAATGCGCTGTTGAGGGGAAGGGGGAGGAGGGAGGCGAAGAGGGGCCGCACTGGCCGTCCGCAGAACACCTGCTCTGTGTCCAGCCCTGGGGGTACTGGGAATGGACGGTACTCAGTGTTTACCAGCAGCCCAGTCTAGTGGGGAGGACACATAAAGAAACAGTCTTATCGAAGTCCCCGTTAGAGGGCAGGGGGCTAGTGGAGTCCATGGGAGGAACAGCTACTTATGTGAGTGTGTGCAGGTGTGTGCGTGTGTATGTGTGAGCATGTGAGAGCACACACACGTGTGCGCACGCGAGAGCAAGTGCATATGTGTGAGCACGCATGTGTATATGTGTGTGCATGGGAGTGTGCCGTGTATGTGTGAGTGAGCGGGTGTGCGAGCGGTTTCATATGCGTGCGTGTGCATGTGACTGTGTGCACATGTGCATGTGTGTGAGTGTGTGAGCATGTGCACGCGTGTGCATCCCAGGGCGGGGATTCGGGGTGCGGCACAGAGATGATCTCAGAGCTGAGTTTCAAGGGCGGCTGGGAGACGGACAGGGAGCAAAGGGGGGAAGGGCTCTCGGAGAGAATGATGGCTTGGGTGGTCTGGGCATCAGTGACCTTGGTGCCTGGGAGGGCTTGTCACACTTGGCAGCCTCCTCCTCAGAGTGATGACACATCACGAGGCTTTCACCTGGGCGCTGACATGCTCACGTGTGGATTTAGGAAGATCACTCTGGTGGCAGAGCTGAGAAGGAGGTGCAGGGGGGAAGGCCGGGGTCCGGAGAAGGGTCCGGCTGTGTCTACAACCACCCTCGGGCAGTATGACAGAGACAAGCAGCACTGAGAAGGCTGTGGAGGGCAGTGGAGGGAAGCAGCAGGACAGCCAGGTTTCCGGTCTGGGTCATTAGGTGGTGGCGGTGGCATCTGTGGTACACAGGGTTACCAAGGGAGGTGGAAGATCCGAGGAAGGGTCCTTTCAAGTCTGCTTTCAACGAAGGCAAGAGGAGAGGGGTGGGGCTCGAAGATGCTCCCTGGGCTCTGGGGAGGTTGAGCAATGGGGCTAGGAGGCCAGGTGTGGGTGTGGGGAGAGAATGGCGGTGCGCCCTGTTGGAGTGGGAAGGTTAGAGCTCTCAGGGCTTCCCAGGGATCAGGGCTTGCAGAGGAGGCTTTCCGTTGTGACAGCCTATGTTCCTCATGCCTTGTTAACTGTGTGAACCTGGGCAAACTTGCCTGAGCCTCAGTTTCCTCCTCTGTAAAGTGGGTGAGATCGTACCCACTTCCTGGGATAGTCGTGTAAATTAAATGCAATAGTATACAGAGATCACGGAGCGCACAGCAGGTGCGCCCCAATGTCAGCCCCGTGGCCGGCCCTGGGAATGCCCTGGGTCATTGGACAGTGATACCAAGTTTCCTTGTGCTGCTCATGCTATCAGGGGTACTTAGGGATGTTATTTAATGCAGTTTGTTAAGAGAAAATATTTCAAAGTGGGGCTCCTGGGTGGCTCAGTGGGTTGTGTCTGCCTTCTGCTCAGGTCATGATCCTGGAGTCCTGGGATCCAGCCCCAAGTCAGGCTCCCTGCTTTTCCCTCTCCCTCCGCCCACTCCCCCTCCGCCCCCTGCCCCCACTCTCTTTGTGTCTCATTCTTCTCCTGGGCACCATCAGGAGGCGGCATCTCTCACTCTCACTCACTCTCTCTTAATAAATAAATAAAATCGTTAAAAAAAAAAAAGAAAATATTTCAAAATACATTTTTGGGGGGTAGAGGACTAATAAAAGGGACCCTTGTGGTGGAAAGGTGGAAGGTCAAGGGTGCGGCGCACCAGGCCAGGGTCCCTGGTGAACGCTGGGGCTTCAGCCTGGGGCCCCGACACTGGGGCCATTTCTCTTTCTGCTGTGCTGCCCTGGGGAGAGGAGAGGGGTGTGTGGGCAGAGCTTGGCAGTGTTTGGCCCCTCACTTATGCCACCTTGCTCCTCCTGCCCGGGTGCTTAAGGCTTTTAACAGGGACTGTCCAGGAAACAGCTGACGTGTCAGGCAGGTGTGAGGGTGTGGGTGTGGGAAGGCCCTTTGGAGGTGAGTCAGCACTGCCTCTTCCTTCCTGGGTCAGGGGCAGAGGGGGAGGAGGGCTGCGGACCATGTGGTAGGGAGGAGGGGTGGGGGTGGGGTGGGGTGGTGGGATCCACCGGCAACGGCAGGTCTCAACCACCAGGGGGCAGGAGCCAGGTGGGGCCACGAGGCAGGCCTCTGGCCCAGGCAGCAGCGTGGACAGGGAGCCCTGACCCAGCTATCCAAGCAGGGCACGGGCAGAGTCACCGCTAGGGACGTGCCCATGGCCCAGCTGTGCCCCCTGGAGAATGTGGACTGGGACTGGACTCTGGGGTCACTCTGTCCAACCCTCCCGTTCTGTTCTGCAGACTGCGAGGGCGTTCGTTACCCAACCCACACTGTGACTTAGTGGCAGATTAATGTGATTTGCACCCATCTCAGGAATCTGCCCGCTTGATGGGCTCCATCTGGGCCTCCGTTCCTGGGGAGGGACGGGTCTCCAAGTGCCGCCCTGGTAATCAGCGGCTCTCCCCACTCTCCCATTTCCTTCTGTTTCTGTGGCTCTCGGACCTTTTCTCCCAGTTTCCGCTACCTCCACCCCTGCTGCTGGGGCCCTTGCCCAGCTTCCTCCCACCCCGCCCCAGGCTGGATCGGGGCGTTTCCTCAGGGGTTTGCAGCTTCCGGAAGCTTGCTTTCCAGCCCAGGGTCTAAGGGCCACTCCTGGGATCTGGAGAAGTTATGATTTGGTAACAGAACCTGTGCTGTGATTTGGGAGGTGAGGAGGTCCCTTGGGTCCTGAATACTTTCCCCAGCGCCCCCTTTGTGCTCAGTAATCATATACAGTGGTTGGCACAGGCCATGCGTGAGACCTTTGTTCGTGCAGAGACCAATAAGACCCAGTCCCTGCCCAGTGAGCTCACCGTGTGGGGGTGAAGGCAAGAGAAGACTCGCACTGGAATGATTCTGCCCAGGGCAGATGCGCTAGTGCACAAGGACAAAAGGAGTCCTTGTATGGGATGGAGCAGATAGAGATGGGATGGCTGGGCCTGGGGAAGTCTCCACCAAGTAGATGGCATTTACTGGGCCTTTGAAGGACAGCTGGGATTTCAACAGGCAGTGAGGTGGGGAGCAGGGGTCAGCACAAGCAGTGGGTCTCAGAGCACCAGCTGCAGGTATGGTGTGCTCAAGGCACAGGAACCCAGGCTAGGCTGTGTGTGGAGGGGCTGGGAAGCTGGTGGGCGCCAGAGCCCAAGCACCTCACTTCCAGGCCTGGGGAGGAGCCATGGGGGCCACTGTGATACCTGCGTCTCACAGGCATTCACCAAAGTCCTGAGGCGAAATGGAAGAAGTGCAAAAGGTCATGAATGCCCCCCCCCCCCCCCCCCGCCCGGGGCTTTACCCTCGGGGTGAAGGACTTTTGTTTCAAGTTCTACAGGAAATAGGGCTTGATAGGGAAGAGCAGTAGCATGGTGGGGTGGGGGGTGTGCCTGAGAAAGTTGGGGACCCCAGGGCTCCAAGGACCAACCTCATCTGCACGTTCAGGCTGCCTGAGCCCTGAGGCGGCCCCAGGAGAGAGCAGCCTGGCATCCATCTGATCCTGCCGGTTCTCAGTCCCAGCTCCTCTGTGGTGTCTGATGCCAAGCTCCCAGAGGGGGCCCAATGAAGAGTCTCCATGCTAGCGCCCTCCCCTCCCAGGGTGGGCTGGGGTTTGCAAGCGCCCTAGGGCCTTCAGGGAGGAGGCGAGCGAGCGCAGTCACTGTGTCACTGCCTGGGCAACTGGGCCGGGAACAGGGGGTGAGTCACCTAACCCTGGGGCGTTGGGGGAGGGGAAAGAAGCTGCTGGACATCTGGAGGGGGAAATTCCGGTCGGCCGGAAGGGCGGTGCCCAGACTGGTGGGGGTAGACAAAGGGCGGCGGCAGGGGCGCCGGGCAGGGGCGCCGGGCAGGGGGCAGCCCGAAGCCAGGTCTTCTCTAAAAACCCCGCCCCTGGGCTGGGTCCGGACCCGCTGCAGCGCAGGCCTTTCTCCGGAGGCGGGGCGGGGCCTGCAGGGGTGGGGTGAGGAGGGCGGTGACTGCGGCCTGTCGCAGCGCGGGCCTCTTGCTCCGGGAGCTGTCCAGCCCCTCCGCCCTTGCCCGCCCCCCAGGCCTTCCCGTCTCCGTTTGGACCCTCCAGGGGCGTCCTTACAGCGCACCCTGACGGGCTCACCGACTGCGGGGTGAGCACAGCTCGGCCGTCTCTCCCCCTTCCCGACCCCTTCCCACCCACAGCGGCCGCGCAAGGTGCGAAGGTGCTTCCCTGACTACCGAGCGGAGTTCGCGGCCAGCTTCGAAGCTCCCCCCAGTGAAGACAGCTTGTACGCGGGCGCGCGCGCGCGCACACACACGCGCACGCGCGCACGCGCGCACACGCACACACACTCACGCGCGCGCGCACACACGCACACACACGCGCGCGCGCGCACACCGGCCTGGGAAGTCCCTGGAGGCCTGGAGCCTCTGACTCACAAGTGAGCTGTGGCTCCAACTATGTGTCATATGAGCAAGGCCCAGCCTGAGACTTGAGGCCCACAAACAGGGGCGACTGCCCCTACCCTGGGCCCAGGCCACCCCTTCCCCGTGACACCGGACCCCCCCCCCCAACCCCGGACCCCCGCCCCCGCTAACCCTTCCGCTAGTGGTGGAGCTGGAGGTCTCTGGGAGGGCGGGGCCGGCAGGGAGCGGCTGGGGTGGCGGGAGGCCAGGCTTTGGCTGATCAGGTTAGGGCAGGTTTGATTTCCTTCAAATGCCAAGTTGGAGGCCAGCGCGGGGGGCATACAAACCCCAGTGTGGGCGCCTGGCCCTTTGCTTTCCTTCCAGAGCCTCTCTGTCATCTGGTCCAGTGAGTGCCTCTGTCTTGCTGAGGGATGGTTGGGGGTATCTGTGGTCTCAGTCTTTGTCTGCAGTTTTTTCATTCTGGGTCTCTCCCTTTGGGGGACCTTGTGTGATGTGCCCAAATGAGGGCTGTTCCAGGCTCTTCTGTGAGGTCTCAGTTTACAGGTTGCTCTGAGGCCTTCTCTTGGGTCTCACGGTCTGGGCATTGCAGTCTAGAGACCCTTCTGGGGTACTAGGCATAGGAATATGAGGTGTGGAGGGTGGTGCTTTAACGAGAGTCTTGGGTTTTGTTTTTCCAAAGTCCTGGAATCCAAAGGGACGAGAGCCAAGGATCTCAAGTGTGTGGGCCTGCCTGGGTCCCCGCCCTGAGGAGCTGCATGGTGCCCGGCCCTCTGCCCCTTCCCTTCTCTTTCCAAGTGAGAAGGCAGAGCTAGTGGGATAGGGCCAGGACATTACTTACCGCCCATACCAGGTACGGGGGCCTCGCCCCAGCACTCCCCCTAAACCCCCTGGGGGCTGCTCAGAGCATTCTCAGAGGCAGAGCCATGGAAAGGATGGCCTGAGTTCTGTCCTGCCGTTCCCAGGGCCCAGGGCATGTCATTCCTTTAGTACCGATCCCCATAGGATCCTTCCTGGTGGGGAGGGTGGCTCAGGGGCCTTCACCTCTGCACTGTGTGATGGAGACAGCGCCCTTGGCGGCGACCTTGGAGAGGTCTCCAGTGTGTGGGAAGTCCCGTCTCTCTCCTCTGAGAGGCCTTGGTCCAGTGGAGGAAACATACTTGGACACTTCCTCTGGCCTTAGGGGTCTCTCGTCTGGGGGAGACGACTCCTTAGGGAGGAATGGTCTCAGGGGAGAGGCAGAGAGGGATTTGGAGAGGCACTTTGGGGCACAAGGGCAGAGTGTCCTGCGGGCTGGGCTAAATGTCCCCATCACCTGCCACCCAGATCCACCCCTGTGGCCCCAGATCTAAGATGTCCAGTCCCCTGGAGCAGGCGCTGGTTGTGATGGTCGCCACCTTCCACAAGTACTCTGGCCAAGAGGGTGACAAGTTCAAGCTGAGTAAGGGGGAGATGAAGGCACTTCTGCACAAGGAGCTGCCCAGCTTTGTTGGGGTGTGAGTGGGGCTGGGTGGGGTGGGGGGGTCCTGATGTGTGTGTGCGTGGGTGCCTGGTGAAGCAGACACAGGGCGTGACCTCATGGGCGGGGGGTGGCTGGGGCCCAGGCATGTGGGCCTGCCCTGTCCCTGCTGTCCCTGTGGCTCTCCAGAGGATGGACAGCTGTCCATCTGTCCAATACCCTGCCTGGGTCAAGTCGAAGCCCAGAGAGGGGAGGTGACTGGCCCAAGAGCACACAGCTCTCTTGCTCTTACTTTCCTGTTATATGCCAAACTAAGAAGTTGCATTGGGAGACACGTGTGCGCCCTGGGGCAGTGGCAGAGAAATGCTGTCAGCTTTCAGTTTGCCCCTCCCCTGCCCTGTATTGACTCCTGAAGTATTAAAATGTTTGCCTTTTCTGAATTCAAAAATTTTTAGTTTCTTCATCAGTGAAGTGGGAGAGTGATGCCCACCTTGCTGGGCTAGGGAGGATCTGGGTGCTCCTTGCTCCCAGCAGGGACAGCTGGGGACCTTCCCAGTGAACGCCCACCTGTCCTCACTCACCGGGCCTCTTTGTAGCTCCCAGGGGGCGCCCTGCCCACTGCTCCCACGGCCCAGTGCCAAGGGAGGGCTGGGCTCTGACCCATGGGGGTGTGGGGTGGGGAGCAGCCTCTGAGCCATTCTGTCTGACATTCAGGAGAAGGTGGACGAGGAGAGCCTGAAGAAGCTGATGGGCGACCTAGGCGAGAACAGCGACCAGCAGGTGGACTTCTAGGAATACGCTGTTTTTCTGGCCCTGGTCACCATCATGTGCAACGAGTTCTTCCAGGATGCCCCGGACCGGCTGTGAAGCAGGGCTCCTGCTTGGCCACAGCCCTCCTGGACCCACGAGGACTCTAGCTACCCCTTTTGTACCCAATAAACATTTCTGTTGATCATATTTTAATTGCTCAGTGATGCCCCATCCCCTGACTGGCTGAGTTGGGTTTCTGGACAATAAGAGCATCCTTAGATCCCACCCCTTTGGGCTCTGACTCTTCTGGAAATCTCCCCAAGGCCAGAGCTGCACCTCAAGTCCCAGACTTTGGCATTTCTTTCTTTTTTTTTTTTTTTAACCTCTGGGCAGACTTTGGCATTTCAAATACGGGTAAAAATTTGAGATAGTTTGCTAATATTTTTTTTTTCCAAATAAAGATATTTAAAAAGGCAAATACCATCTACCATCACTGTCATTTCATAAAAATAAAAAATGCTAACAAAGAAGGAAGGATTTGCTCAGAACAAAGGACAGACCTTGACGTTCCATACTGTGAGCCATCAGTGGTACTAGGATCTGTTCAAGAGGCAGAAGGTATCTAAACAACGCAGCAGACCTTCTCACTGAAGACTTCTTATCAGGTTGCAGGCCACAGGCAGTGGCCCTGTTTTAGCAAAGTTGTATTTCTTTTGATACCTGCTTTCAGATGGGCTCCAGTTTGAGTTCAGTCTTCTCTTGTGGGTCTCTGCTGAAAGCTACCAAGTGCTAGTTCCTATCAGCATCCTGATTTCCCTACCATTTTCCCTACACCTGTGTGAGGTTGCCATCTGTTCTGCACCGTATGGTCCAGCAGGCAGCAGCCTGACCGAACGCTTTGCCACCTCCTAACAAGGTCACTGACTTTCCAGCCACCAAAGGTGAGATCCTCGTATTTTATTCTTTCTTCTCCTCAATTAATTACCCATGTTAGGTTCTCTCTCGCTCGCTTTTTAATGGATCCCACTAGTTACCAAATTCTCTACCAGTTAGGAACGTACTCAGTTGTAAGGCACAGGTACCCCGACTAAGAATGTCATAAATAAATTAGGATTTAAATGCCTCATAAAAGAAGTGTGAGAGGGGCACCTGGGTGGCTCAGTGGGTTGAAGCCTCTGCCTTAGGCTCAGGTCATGGTCCCAGGGTCCTGGGATCGAGCCCCGCATCGGGCTCTCTGCTCAGCAGGGAGCCTGCTTCCTCCTCTCTCTCTCTCTCTGCCTGCCTCTCTGCCTACTTGTGGTTTCTGACTGTCAAATAAATAAATTAAAAAAAAAAAAAGAAGTGTGAGATACGCAACTGAGGCTTGGTTCAGTGACTTAGAGATGCTGTTCTGGTGACCTATTGTTGCATTACAAATCACCCTACACTTGGTAAATTAAAACAGATTTATTACCTGTCAAGGGCCTATAAGGAGATGGCATTGGGTCGATGGGGTTCTCATTTAGGATTTTTCAAGCAGCTACAGACAGATGTTGGAGCTGGAGTCATCTGAAAGCTCCAATCCATCCAGCTTCCAAGGCAGCTTATCCAATGCGCCCGGCAGCCGCGCCGGCAGTTAGCTGGGAGCCGGGAGCTCTGCCGCAGCTGTCTGGAGCGCCTATCACGAGCCCTCGGTGTCACTTGCACTTCTCAGAGCGTGGCAGCTAGGTTCCGACAGGGAGTGGCCCCCAAGGGAGCAGCCCAAGGTGTCCCAGTGGGGGCTGTGGGGCATCTTAAGATTCATTTCAGAAATCCAAGAACGGGGACGCCTGGGTGGCTCAGTTGGTTAAGCGGCTGCCTTCGGCTCGGGTCATGGTCCCAGCGTCCTGGGATCGAGTCCCACATCGAGCTCCTTGCTCGGCAGGGAGCCTGCTTCTCCCTCTGCCTCTGCCTGCCACTCTGTCTGCCTGTGCTCGCTCTCTCTCTCTCTGACAAATAAATAAATAAAATCTTTAAAAAAAAAAAAAAAAAAAAAAAAAGAAATCCAAGAACGTCACTTAGGTCACATTCTATTGATCAAGTCGTTTGCCCGGCCCAGATTCAAGGGGAGGGAGTGCGGCTCCATCTTTGCACGTGAGGGGCAGTAGCACAAAATCGACAGAGGCCATCTTGGAGGCTGTATACCATCGTCTGACTTCTAGCAACCACGTGCAGAACATAGTTACCTCCTTCCCAAGACCCGCCATGTCTCACCCTGTTAAGGCATCAGCGTGAGATCCAGGGTCTTGTTATCTCTGCCAGGCCCCAATCTGGGTGACCGTGACTATAGCCCCTCAAGAACAATTCCCTTGCCCTGAAGATCCATGAACACCACATTTGGTGCATGGAGGTGAGACAGACAGGGGACCAACACTCCTGGTCACAGACGTGTCATTGATCCACAGCAACTCTTGAGTCAGACTCATGCTGCCAGATTCCTGATGAGGGCCCAGTTCTGCTGCCTGCGTGTGGTTCTCCTTGGGTCCAGACTCTGGGCAGTTGGTTTCATTCTCTTTAACTCTTTTATTTTCCACAAGAAATGCTTGCATTTGTAGCTTTCTCAGCTGTCCCCTGACCAAAGGAAGTTGACAACACAAAGCTTCTTTTCTTTGAACTATCTCTATCCCTTTCAGCCCCGGATTATGTAATTCCTTTAAAAATATTGAGGGCTCTCTCTCTCTTTCTCAGTCTCTCTCTCTCTCTGGGTCTCTAATAAATAAATAAAATATTTAAAAAGAAATCTAAAAAAAAATGTTGGCTTCCTGTATACCAGCTTATAATTCACTTAATTATACAAATGCCACACTTACAAATCTCTCTAAGATTGGTCCCTCTTACCTAGACTGAGAATCAGGGAGCTGGGAGCAAGGCCCTCTTGTCTGAAAGAGTCTGAGAGGCACAATTCTAAAATTGTTAGAAGCCAACTTGTTTATCTGAGAAAATCTGTGAGACTTGCCCTTAAATCTTTCCAAGTCTATACCTTTGACTTTGTTTCTATCCTGAGTCCCTCTTTATTGACAAGGCCCTGGGTTTGACATTTGTTCTGAAGCCATTTATGACTTTGAGAACCATGTGCTGGCCGTAAAGACTTTTCTGGACCCTCTATAATTCCTTTAAAAAACCTGAGCAGTTCCTTCTCAGTATATCTCCTTCTTCTCATATTTGATCAGGGTCGTCAGAAGAAGTAGCACTTTCAGTCTGTCTAAACGTCTCAGCTGGGTCCACGAGTTCATTCGGTTCCTATTTTCCTATTACCATGGACCGTAATGCTCCCAGACATTCCACGACCACATACTAGGGCTCATCCTTCCTTTCTTCTTTCTTTTTTTTTGAAGGTTTTAGTTATTTATTTGACAGAGAGAGTGAGCACAAGCAGGGTGAGCAGCAGAGGGAGAGGGAGAAGAAGGCTCCCTACTGAGCAGATGGGGGACTCAATTCCAGGACCCCAGGGTCATGACCCAAGCTGAAGCAGATGCTTAACCAAATGAGCCTTCCAGGTGTCCCTAGGGGTCACCTTTTCTTCAGCCTTCGGTAACAATTTCCTCACTGCCTCCAAATTATTACTGCTAACCCCCTTGAGGTCCTTCTAGCTTTCACTTATTACCTGGTCCCAAAGCCAATGGCACCTGGTTTCTGTAACAGCAGCATCTCCCTCTTGCAAGGAACCAGCTCTCGCTACCTTTCTAAACCTTTCCTAAACTTCCTCTATCACAACATTTAGGATTTGATTCGGCATCCCAAGATACATCAAAGGACAGTTCGACCGAATATTTTGTCATTTCATAGCAAGGGTCCTCGGCTTTCTAGCCGGGATGTATCTCTCCGTCTTCCCTCCTACACTGGCCAGTTGTTTGTTTCAGATTCTTTTACTTGAGGACTCCACGTTCAGATGTAAAATTCTCTACCAGTCTGGCATATATTCAGCTATGAGGTGCAGGTAAGGTTATTTCCATGGTGTTTAATCATCTTACATAACAAAAAGTCTGGGGTGGGCAGTTTAGCGTTGTTTCAGGGGCGCAGAGATGCCGTGCCAATCAGTGTCTTTTCTGTGCTTTTTTGCTCTGTAACCTATAGTGTATATGCTTTTCCCCTCGTGCATGCTGCTTCATGATCACAAGACGGCTGCTGTACCTCCAGGTTTCACTGTCTGTCCATGTTCCAGTCTGGAAGGTGCAAAAAGCCTTCCCTCAGACTTTGCCTTTTTATTATGGCAATAATTGAAACAATTATAATTATTATTATGTTATTAAAAAGTAATCTCTCCATGGATTTCTTGCATCTCTTTGGTTTTAAAGATGTAGTATGGCTAGTCTAGCTGCAACCAGGGATTTTTTTTTTTTTAAAGATTTATTTATTTATTTATTTGTTAGAGAGAGAGAGAGAGAGAGAGCGAGAGAGAGCACAGGCAGACAGAGGCAGAGGGAGAAGCAGGCTCCCTGCTGAGCAAGGAGCCCGATGTGGGACTCGATCCCAGGACGCTGGGATCATGACCTGAGCCGAAGGCAGCCGCTCAACCAACTGAGCCACCCAGGCATCCCACCAGGGATTTTTTTTTAAGATTTTATTTATTTATTTGACAGAGATCACAAGTAGGCAGAGAGGCAGGCAGAGAGAGAGAGAGAGAGAGAGAGAGGGGAGGAAGCAGGCTCCCTGCTGAGCAGAGAGCCCGATGCATGCGGGGGCTGGATCCTAGGACCCTGAGATCACGACCTGAGTTGAAGGCAGAGGCTTTAACCCACTGAGCCATCCAGGCGCCCATGCACCCAGAGATTTTTACCTGAGCGTGTTGACACTTTGAAAGAAATTTTTTTTTTAAAGATTCTATTTATTTAGATAGAGAGAGAGAGAGAGAGACAGCGTGAGCAAGCACATGTGTGCGGGAGCAGCTGGGGGAGCAGAGGCGGAGGGAGAGGGACAAGCAGAGCCCAGGGCGGGGCTCGACCTCAGGATCCCAAAATCAGGACCTGAGCTGAGACCAAGAGCTGGGCTCTCAACCTGCTGAGTCACTCAGGCATCCCAAGAATGAATTTCAATAATAAGGAAAGAGGGGATAGGCAGTAGACACGGGATAGACAACATTTTCCTAAACTGTTTTCTTCCTTCCCTGGGAAACTCGGTTGCTTGGTGAGTGCTCTTGGGCACAGTGCCTCAGACTAGAGACTAGAGCTGCCCAGAGATGGACGGGGATGGACGGTAGCCCAGCGCGAAGGTGCCCGGACAACAGGCTTGTTCTCACTGTTCTGCTGAATGGCGCATCTGGGGTGGGTGTGGCAACCTGGCAGGCCCAGCAATGAGAGAAACCCATCTCCCTAACCCATCTCCTGGAGGGGACAGAGCTAGGAGAAGAGGGTCAGGGGGTGGTGGTCACAGCGATTACCATGCCCAAGGCAGCTCTCATGGGAGCCTGTGCGTCTCCTGGCCTCTGGGCTCCCCGGAGATGAGGAAATGGGGAGGGAGCAGTATGACCATTCCTGGACATCTCCTTCTGGTGGGGCCCTCTGCTGGGCCTGTGGGAGCACGGTCTCCCAGAATCCCCACGATTAGAGGACGGGTGTGCTGGTGGTCACTGCACGCCACAGACGAGGAGGCAGGGGCTGGGAGAGGTTGGGTAATGTAAGGAAACACGTCACGTCTAAGACGTGGGATATGGAGGAACAGTCTGGGCCTTCCTCCTCTTCCTCAGCCACCTCCAAAGCCGCAGGCTCTGTGGGAAGGAAAGGGGACCCCAGGGAGCCGAGTCCAGATGTTCTTGGTGTCCGGATGAATTCAGTGGAGACCCGGCCCATGTGATGGTGGTCTGCACGCGTGCAATGGGTCCTGGCTTCTGCTGGAGCACGGTTCCCCGCTCTTGGACTCTGTGGGCTGGTGGAGACTGGCCTCAGCTGGCTAGGGCTGAATGGGGCTGACTTTTTAAAAACAGTATTTTATATATTTTGTTTATTTATTTGTCAGAGACAGAGAGAGGGCACACGCAGGGGGAGCAATGAAGGGAGAAGGAGAAGCAGGCTTTCTGACCGGCAGGGAGCCCGATGTGGGACTTGATCCCGGGACCCAGGGATCATGACTTGAGCCGAAGGCAAACGCCCAACCGACTGAGCCCCCCAGGCGCCCCAAGTGGGGCTGATTCCTTTTCCTTCTGCGCACTTGACAGACTGACGACCAGACTTCCCTAAGCAGGTTGTAATGGTCCTGCCACAAAGTCTCTGCTGACTCAGAGGGTGGAAAAGTCCAGAAAATGGCACCATTCAAAGGTGCCTGGGCCTGGTTGCTTCCTCCGACCTCCTAGAGTGGCAGCTGGGAGGCCCTCCCCAGGACAGTCACCCCTCCCGTCAGGGTCGGGACCTATGTTCCCTTGGCCTTTGCTCTTCAGGGTCTACCCCTGGAAGCCTATTAACCCTCCAGGAAAAGAGATACTGACATCCAAGTTGGCTTCTGAGACAGGGGAAGGGCTGAACGAGGGCCCCCTGTGCTCCTGTCTTCAGGTCACATGTGCTCCCCACCGACTCACTGCTCCTATCTGGGAAATGGGCACAGCTGGCTTGGCCGTCCAAAGAGGTAGTATTCTATGCTCCACGGGCTCTCCTTGGTCTCAGTTCAGACCCTCTCCCCAGCAAAGGCCTCCGTGGCTCCAGCCCCAGTAACCAAATCCCCCTCATCCTTATGGGGCTTAGACGGTGAGATAGAAGGTGGGTCAGTCTGACAGCAGTTCGCCAGCCCCATGGGGCTATAGGATTGGGGGTGCTCTCCCTGACCCCTGGGCCCAGGTCCTTTCGGAGCAAGCACAGGAATGTGGTGGTGTTCTAGGACGCTCTCATTTCTCCCTGAGGTGCAGAACCCCACGCTGACTTTCAGAGGGCAACACAGCTTCCCAGGAGCCTTTCAAAGCCCTGGGGGTGACCATGGGGGTGGTGGAGAGGAGGGGCGGGAAGGCGGGCGGGCGGCGGGGGGTGGGGGGGGAAGCAAACGGAAGTCAGTACTGCAGGGAGTCCTCCAAGGCAGAACCCTCCACTCCCACACTGACACCCACAGGCCAGGGAGAGACCCTCACTTTCCAGATGGGCTGCCTACCTCGGCGGTCGGCTCGGGCGCCGGCAGCTGGGCAGCCAGGGGGAGAGATTGCCGGTACAGAAGCAAGGGATGTGGAGGACAGTGGGCGTGGGAAAGGAGGTGGTGGCCCTCCTTGGGCCTCGGACGGTGGTCTCTGGAAGCACTGCGGGAAGGGGCGCTCAGGTGGGCCGCAGGAAATGACTGGGTGAGGAGGGCCTTGTCCCCTCCTCCCACCGCCCCTCTCTGGGACGCCTGCACTGAGGGGTCTCAGGGGGCTTTAAGGCCGGAATAGTGAGGGACATAGAGCCCCTTCACATGGGGATTCTGATCCACTCCGGAGGCAAGGAATTGAAGGCCCAAACCAGGCGAAGGGCAAGTTTGAGGTCAGGTGGCAAGAGGGTGGTGGGGCTGGTGGGGACCTCCGGTGAAGGGCTCTTTCCACGGGATCCTCCCGCCCCAAAGTGCCCCTCTCTCCTGGGCGAGCTCCTGCCCCTCCCCTGCAGCAGGCAGAGGGCAGCCCCCTTCCGAACTGAGGGGTGCTGGGGCCTCTGAGAGCAGACAGGCACACGCAGCGCCTGGCGGCCACCGGCCTCCTTCCCTTGGCCCTGCACTCTGGCTCTTGCTGGCCCTCTGCTAGCCTGGCGTCCTCTCACTGGTCACCACTGTGTCCCCCACTAGGTTGTCAATCTGCGCAGAGCCGGGCCTGGGGTGTCTTACTTACGGCTGTGCCCACAGTGCCTTGGACAGGTGCCTTTAAATGACATGTGGGGTGCCTGGGGGGCTCTGTCAGTGCAGTGGCTGCCTTCGGCTCAGGTCATGATCTCGGGGTCCTGGGATCGAGTCCTGCATCGGGCTCCCTGCTCGGCGGGAACTCTGCTTCTCCCTCTCCAGCCTGCTTCTCCCCCTGCTTGTGCTCCCTCTTTCTCTCTCTGTCAAATAAATAAATAAATAAATAAATAAATAAATAAATAAATAAATAAATAAGATCCTTAAAAGAAAAATGACGACAGGAACGACAAATGGCTCTCAGGTGGCCACTTGTTCGTTGAGCGACCCCGGACAGTGACCTGCCTCTCAGCTGACATGTGTGCCCTTACCGTGTGCCTGACACCATCTATCTGTGAGCTTTATGTGTATTAACCCCTCCAAGCCCACAGCCATCCTCGGAAGTGGTCACCATTATTACCCCTAATCACCGGTGAGGGAAGGGAAGGCGGGAGGATGGGGTGACCTGTGGTGGGGGGCAGGGAGGAGGCTGGGAGCAGAGCTGTGCAGTCACAGGGACAGGTGTTTGGCCTAGAAGGGAGGCAACTGCTGGGGCCCCTTCTGTCCCCTCCTCCTTGTAACCTTGCCTATAAAACAGGGCTAATCACAGTTCTCCCTTCCCTACCCACCCCTGCTCATTCCTTTCCCCCCCGCGGGGGCTGAGTCTCCATGGAGATGATGCAGGACAAAGTCTGGGTGCAGAGGAAGGGCTGGGGTCAGGGCAGCCTGAGCCCTCTGGCTGCCTCCATCAGCAACAGGCTTCCTCCGAGGCCTGGGCGCTGACCTCCCCATCCGCTTTCCACACACTCTCCTGGGTCTTGGGTTCTCCTGCTATGAAATGGGGAAGGGGGCGTGAGAGACAGACTAGAGTCATAGTGATACAGGGGGCCTGTTCCCACTAAAAACAACAACAAGTGCTGGACAGAATTAAAAAGCATGTTTCAAAGCAATGAGAGCTCACAGGGCAGTAAGGAGTGAGGAGACCAAAATCTAAGGGAAACCAACTCCAGGAGGTGAGCCACGCTCCAGGGCCCCTCACACCCTGAGAGCACTGGCTGAGCTGAGCCAGGGTGTCTGTGGAGTTAGGAAGATGGGAGCTGAAGCCCAGGGCTCACTGAGGAAGGGAGACAAGGGGGACAGCCTCCATAATGTTGGGACCCCAAAGGGCTACATACTCCAGCTGAGAGCCAGAGGAGACCCAGGCCCCATCAGACCTCAAGGGACAGAGGACAGGATACAGACCTGGGGGCTGCACACGCAGGGGAGCCTGCAGGGTCTGAGCCCACTCACGGCGCTGAGGGCAGTGGGGCGTGGGCCGCAGAGAGGTCAGCCTGACTGGGAAGGGCCCCTCGGAGCAGCTTGCCTGCCTCCTAGTCTTCTAGACACCCTGCAGATGGTCTCCTCAGGGGAGAGAGCAGGCCACAGCCCAAAGTGACAAAGAACCACTGACCTGGTCAGGCAGGGAGGCTGTCTCAGGCCTCTGAGTTCTTGTTCGCAAGTGGGGCTGAGCAGACGCTCTCCAGGATCCCCTCCGGCATAGGGATTCTCTGGGGGCGAAGCTATGTGTGCTTCTAGAGTGAAGAAGTGGACATGGATGGGATGGGTTAGCCTGTCTCCTTCAACAGAGGCTGGAAGGGGAAGGGGGGTGTGTTGGGCCCTGTTCCCGGCTCTGGGGGTGGGCAATAAGGGGGCTGTGTCTGCGGCCCCGAATGGCCCTTTGATGTATGCATGGGTGGGTGGGCCCTAGGGGACCATAATAAGGGCCGCCAGGGAAGGAGGTAAGGGGAGCCCCTGGGGGCACCCTCAGCTTGACCTACTTGGGCCCACATTAATTGCTCCCTTCCTTCCCTGGGAGACTACAAATAGGGACGCCCTGTCTCTAGCCTCCTACAGCTGAAACCAACACTCTCGGTGAGTGCCAGCTGCTTGGGTTCTGCTCTGGATTGGGAGCCGGGCCTGGGGGCAGAGGGACGAGCACTGCAGGTCCTGGCCAGGTGCCGGAAGTCAGCTATGGTGGGCTCAGTGGTCCTCGGTACAGTGAAGGGCTGTCTAGAAGTTTGGGCTAGGGGTGTGCAGCGTGGAGGTCTGGCAGGGGTGGGGGCCTCACAGGGAAGAGAGGATTCCCTTCAGGCTCCAGGCACCCAGCTTCTGAAAAAGCCTCCTGGGGTGGTGCCAGCCAGGCTGGCAGGAGCCCAGAAGGGCTGCCGAGCACCTCTGAGGTTCCCTAGTCCCTGTGCGTGTGGCCCTTTCCTCTGCTGGAAGCACTGACTCCCAGCTCCAGTGCTGGGCTGTCACAGAGACCGCTGGCCGAGCGTTGCCCCATCGCCCTGGTGCCTAGCCCTGCTGGCGGCGTTCTGCTCCATATGGCCCAGCAGAGGGGCACCAGGGAGAGCCCCTCGCAGCCGGGCCTCCTTGCGGCACAGTCCTGTCCCCTGGGGAGCAAGGCCCTAGGTTCACAGGGGATTAGCACGGCCTTTCCAGCTGCTCCAGGGGTCCCCAGGCTGGAGGCATCCTCCCAGAGGTGGTGGGGTTGGGGGAGGTGGGCACTTCCAGGAAAGCCTGCCCTTCTGACAGAAGGGGTGTTCCTATGCAAACCCTTAGGGCTCAAGACCCCAGGGGGCGGGGAGACAGCTTCAGGTGGGGCAAATCGCTGACCCACGAACCCCTGAGCTGGCTCCCTCTGTGGACTGCCGGTCTGCGCTCCTGAGCAGGCCTGAGAGGTGGAATGAAGCCCAGTTGACAGGTAGGGCCCCTGCCCCCCAGTGTCAGGGCTCCCCTGAGGTTGTGTGGCTGGCCTGAGGCACGGGGCTCCCAGGCAGAGTTCAGGGGAGCAGAGATGAGGGAGGGTGGTGGTGAGGTGCCGGGGTTGCTCTCGGACCTGACCCCTCCCTGAGAAGCCCAGCTTCTCCAAGGGCCTGAGGAGGGGGGCACGGGGCAAGGATCTCCTTGGGCAATTTCCTACGGGTCTGGAGGCTTTATCTCACGGTGGGGCACCGTGGGTCTGAGCCCTTCCTGGGTGTCAGGGTCGAGAGAAGGGAGACAGCCAGGGAGTCCTCAAGGATCCCCAGTGTGGGGGTGCAGTTGGGGGGGTGGGGCGCGCTCTGAGGAGTTTACTGTGATGGTAGGGAAAGAAGACTTCTGTCCAGGAAAATAACGTTGAGGTCATGGGGAGAGAAATTAGAAGAGGCTGGAGTGGTCAGGGCGGGCTGCTCAGAGGAGGGGAGCTGCAGGAGTGTGGAGCGGTCTCTGAGAAACGTCCTAGGCATGGCCGGGCCTCCGGCTGAGGCTCACCTCCATGTCCTCCGACAGTGAGGATGGCCAGGCCTCTGGAGCAGGCGGTGGCTGCCATCGTGTGCACCTTCCAGGAGTATTCGGGGCGCGGCGGGGACAAGCACAGGCTCTGCCAGGGGGAGCTCAAGGAGCTGCTGCAGAAGGAGCTGCCCACCTGGACCCCGGTGAGCTCCTGGGGGGGGTGCAGTGTGTGGGAGGCACTGCCCAGACTGCAGAGAGAGCCCTGGGGACCAGCTCGGAGCAAGTGGGGTAGGGGTGAGGCTGTGAGGAGGCGAGCGGATGCGGCAGGGGGCCCAGGGCCCCGTCTGCGAGGGGACAGAGCATGGCCACACCTGCTGCTTGGCAGGGCTGCTGGGAGGACGGCGAGGGTGCACCGGGGAGCATCCCCGCACGCAGTGGGCACTAGGCAGCAAGCGGTGGGACCTGAGAAGGGCGGTTGCGGGTGCGGACGCGGGTGGATGGCAGAGCTGGAGGCTGAGGCTAGTCCCCCAGGGCTGTGGGAGGCAGGGAGGCCGGCCAGGAGGGGAAGGGGGGCTGAGCATGCACCCCTGCCTCAGCTTGCCCCCCCCAACCCCCGCTGCACAGACGGAGCTGCGAGAGTGTGACTACCATCAGTTCATGAGCGTCCTGGACACCAACAAGGACCGGGAGGTGGACTTCGGGGAGTTCGTGCGCGCCCTGGCCTGCCTGTGCACCTACTGTCATGAGTACTTCAAGGACTGTCCCCCCGAGCCCCCCTGCTCCCAGTAGGCTCTGCTCCCACAGGCGCCTGACACGAGGCCCAGGCCCGGCTGATCCAGGGGGCTAGAGACGGGAGGGGACCTCCCCAGGGTCCCAGCTGAAAAGCCCCAGAGCACCGCCTCCCCCTGTGGCCGCGCATGGATGAGGCCCTGACCCGGGAGGGTCCACTTCACGCCTAATAAAGAACTGGTGTCCCCAGTTTGGCTCTCGACTCTTGGGCTTGTGGGGGGCAGAGTCCTCACTCCTCTCCAGCTTTTGTGGGGCTTTTGTGCTGGAGGGCACGAGGCTGCGGGTTAGTCAGCCTAGTGGAAGCACGGAGGGGGGTCCTTCTGAGGACAAGGTCCAGGGGCTTTGCGGTGTCTCTCTTTCACTCTCTGGGGCCTTTGAAGCAGCAACTCCCCTGGGCTGTCAAGGAGGACGCCAGGGCAGCCCCAGATTCCCTAGGGATGGTGCTCAGGCCTCAGCAAGGCTGTTCTGAGGAGGAGGGTGGGGGAGCAGGGGTGGGGCGGACTTGTGGGCTTGGGTGTGGGAGCCCAGAGAGCAGAGCTAATAGGATTAGGGTGTCTGAGGTCTGACCAGGGTATGGCTCTTGGCCAGGGAGGGGTGCCTGCATTGGAGGGGGAAGGGGACACCTTGAGACAGACCCCATCCCTGAAGCTATAACCTGCTGAGGGCCTTAGCTCCCTACTCCTGATCCTCAGTAAACCTGGGTTCATACCCCACTCTGAGAAGGTGACCCTGATCCCTGCCTTCCCCATTTCGTGCCATTTCTCCTCTAACTTTCCACCCCAACCTGCGTTCATTTTAATACTATCCCAACTCTAGATACCCCATCCGATAGCCTCCCTCTCCCCTGTCCTCTGGGTACCTGCTGTCCATCCCTGAGCCCCACACTTGACTCCTTCTCCCTACTCCATCACTACCGCACCTGGGACCGTTGTCCACTGATGTGCCTGGGGTGGACCTAGCATCACCTTTGGGTGTTGGTCTATTCCTCCTCCAGACTCCTGCCCTGGACCTCATTCAGCAGAGTGCCCTTGAAGGAGGGGAGAAGGGCAGCGAGAGCTGCCTGGGGTCCCCTCCTTAGTGCCTGGGCAGCCACATTTCCAGGGCAATTTCTTTTTTTCAAATTTTATAGTATCTTATTTTTTAAGTAGGCTCCCTGCTCAACGTGGGTCTTGAGCCCACAGTCCCGAGATCAAGAGCAGGGTGCTCTACTAGCCAAGCCAGCCGTGCGGACTTCCTGGGCACTTTCTCACCCATCACTCACCTGCCTTGTCTCCCCTTTTCTGGCTGCCCGGCAGGACCACCTCCCCCCACCCCCACCCCCGCCCCCAGGGCGCAGACTTCCTCCAGCTCCCACAAATTCAGGTTGAGCTGAGCCCACAGTGCAGTGCCCACCCCATGGAAACCCTGGGCTGTGTGCGTCTCCCATTGTGCAATGTGCCTACCCAGGGCAGGAAGCTGGGTTCCCAGCTGGGCTGGTGGAGGGGCCCACAGGAGGACTGTCTCTCACTCTTCCCCAACCCCTGCTATGGGCAGGGCCTGGCCAGGGTATAAATAGGACAGACTGCTGGGTTTTCCCCACTCTTCCTCTCCTCGCTCTTCTTCCTCCCTCCCTCCTCAGCTCTTCTTCCCTCTTGGCCTGGTGAGTCGTGGTCTCCTGACTAGCACACAAGGGTGTCAGCGTGAGGCTCCGGGCAGAGGAAGGAGTGGCTGGTGGGGGCCAGATATGCTAACGGGGTCCAGCGTGAGATTGTGATGTGGAGGCCCTGGAGTGGGGTGTGTGTGAGTGTGTGTGTGCGCGTGTGCGTGAGCATACGCATGCCTGCCTGCATGCGTGTGCAAGAGAAACACCCACAGACAAGAAGTGTGCAGGGGCTGGATTCGACCTAGCCGGTGGCACTGGGATGCTGGGCTTTGCACGTGCTGTTGCTGGAGTGTGTGTTGGCGTGTGTGTGACCTGTGGGTTAGGACTGCTGTTTGCTGGGTTGCACCGGCCTGTGTGTGCACACTCGGGTGTGGGAAGCAAACTGAAGTCAACCGAGTCCTGTGGGCGTCGGCTCTGCACCCCGCAGGGAGCTGGCCGCATCCTGCATCCCTGCCTCTGCCACCTCACCCTGCCCCTCCCTACTCCAGGGCTGGGCCGCTGGTTTTTTCCGCTTTGGGCCCCTGGGCAGGCCTCCAGCAGCCCTGGGAGAGGGAGAACGGGGCAGGGCGTGGCCGCTGTGGTCGAGGGAGTACTGGTGGGGGGGACAGTGAGGGAGGCCCAGCCCGAGTGAGGCTGCCTGCAATCCAGAGCCTGGGCCACAGTCCAGCCTGGACAGAGGCCTGAAGCACGCACTTCCCGCTAGGAGCTGTGATGCTTCCCACCTTTCTGGGTCCCCCTGTGGTGGGAGCGGAGTCTCATCAAGTGGCCCCTGGGGGATGGGAGTGGGGTGGGGCATTCTGAGGGTGGGGCTGGGGAAGACAAGGTTGTCTCTGGGACCCACCCTCAGATCCTGAGTGCCACCATGGCGTGCCCCCTGGAGCAGGCTCTGGATGTGATGGTGTCCACCTTCCACAAGTACTCGGGCAAGGAGGGTGACAAGTTCAAGCTCAACAGGTCAGAGCTAAAGGAGCTGCTGACCCGGGAGCTGCCCAGCTTCTTGGGGGTGAGTGGCTACTGCCTGGGAGTACACCCCTGTGTGCCCCCCCACGGGGAGGGGGCAGGGCCTGGAGGGGGGCACCAGCGTGTCTTCTGCCGTAGCTACTGCCAGCATCTGTCCCTGGGATGGGGACATCCGAGCAGAGGGCCTGGTTGGGAACACAGTGGGCACCTGCCATTCACTCCCGGGAGCCCAGCAAGAGGAGGGCTGGGACCCACAGGTAGGGTGCAGGCCAGACCCCTCCACAGGCTTTGCACAACTTAACTAAAGGGGAACAGACGTTCAGAGTGACTAAGCAACTTCCTAAGGTCGTGAAAGTGCAAAGCTGAGATCCACAAACTGGGACGTTTGCCATCAGTCCAGCAACGGATAATTTTGGAGTCTCTGTGGGTGTGAAGCCACAGTCAAGAGACACATGTCCATGCCCCTGAGCATTCCCAGTTCCCGATTATACCAAACTCTGTGCAGTTTAGATGTTACCTTCGTGACCACTGTCTAGCTGGATTCTTGGAACAACCTTGGGGGATGACGTTGTGGCCCCCTTCTCCAGCTGTGTGCACATCCTCAGACTTCCTCACCCCTTGGGGTGAACTTCTGTGGACCCCACTTAGCCCCTGAGAGCAGGGGTTCCAAAGCGGGGCCCCCAGGGCGAGGCTGTGCCTTCCTGAGCTCCCGTCTGGAGATGGGAAACGGCTCTAGTCTTTGCTGCTTGCCAGACTTTGTGGTTCTGCTTGTTGCCTCTTCCCGCAGAAGAGGACGGATGAGGCTGCCTTCCAGAAGCTCATGAGCAACCTGGACAGCAACAAGGACAATGAGGTGGACTTCCAGGAGTACTGCGTCTTCCTGTCCTGCGTCGCCATGATGTGCAATGAGTTCTTTGAAGGGTTCCCTGATAAGCAGCCCCGGAAGAAGTGAAGGCCCCCCGTGGAGGTGGGGGTACCCTACCTGTTGGCAGAGGGCATCGGACCTCATCTGGCCCCACCAGATGTGTGCACGATGTGACCAAGTTCAATAAAGAGTCTTAGAAGCTTTGAGGTTGATGGTCTGAGAGGCTCTGGGGCTGCAGTGAGGGCTGAGGGACGGGTCTTGGTGGGCAGCACAGGCGGTGGACAGCGGTTCTGTGGAGAGCAGACTAGTGCGGGTGGGGTAACGGGCGAGTGGAAGACTGTGTGTGCGCATGAGGGAGCCCAGGGCAGGGCAAAGAACCCCCAAAGGCCTGGAGCGCCCCACTGTGGGGTCTTTGCCAGCAGACTAGTCCCTCCCACCTCAGCCTTGCCTCTGGAGAGATTGAAGGTCACATCTGCTCCTGGCTGGGGCCTGGAATGGAGTTTGGGCGCCCTGGGGCAAGGAGCTGAATCACCAGGGCCCTGCCCTGCGGGCCCCTTCCAGCGCCCTCGTTTCCAGCCAAAGGATGGGTGAGTCCCTCTTGTCCGTGGCTAGGTCAGGGAGGCCGTGTGGAAGGAGACCACCCCATTGCAGCAGCCTGAGAATGTCACCAGCGACCCTGGGAGGAGGGTTGTTACCAGTGAGGGTCATGGTCCTTCAGAGAAGGACAAAAGGACTTCAAAGGGAAGAGTGGAGGGTAGTCGCTGGGGTGGGAGTGGGAGGGATGTGGTGGGAGGTGGCCCTAATTTTGGAGATGAAGTTCCAGACATGTGATCTGATCAATGGAACTGAGATTTTTCTTCCCCCAGAAAACACCAGGCCTGATGTCGTGTCCCTTCAGGTTAAAGGCTGATGGGTGATGGAAGTTCTCCTGCAGGCCGGGCCTGGGGTTGTGGGGCCTTTAAGAAGGAGGCGGTGAGGATGATGGCCAGCAGCAGGGGGTTTTGGTCCCCTTGACCTTTCAAGCTTTCCCTTTCCTTCTCATTACACCCTGTTTTTCTCTCCAGTGTCAGAGCAGTGGGGCAGGGGACTCAGATGCTCCCCCGAGTGTGACTGCAGAGGCCTGGCTAGGATTTTGGTCCAGGAAAAAGCCTGCCTCCTCCCCTTCTGCCAGGGCCCTGCGCCCATCTTCTAAGGGAGTGTCCTTCCCCAGGGATGTTCCTGCATCACTCTGCCTCGGAAACTCCCGTTGCTCAGCGACCAGTCCCTGCTGCCTCTCTCTCTCTCTCTCTCTCTCTCTCTCTCTCTCTCCTTGGCCGGCCCAGGTGGGGGTGGGGCGGGGCAGAGTGGGCGCAGGGCAGAGGGTCCAGGCCTGGTGGGGATGCGGCGCCCACAAGTGCAGTGTGACTCAGCTCTGTTCTCACACTTGAACCGCTTGGTGGTAGAAGCGTCTCTCCTCGGATTCAGGCAACTCTCCCTGCCCCTGCTCCATTCCATCCTGCACCCTGAATCTGCCTCCCTGTCACCTGGGCTAACCCCTTCCATGTCCCTGATTCCCAGGCCTCTGCTCCACGTCTCTGACAACTCTTTCCCATGAAGATGAGGGAGGCATCTTAGGCTTAGACTCCATGCTTGCCAATGACCTTGACCTTGACTTCCATGACCTCAGCAGGGAACATCTTCCCTCATGGATTCCCATCTCAAGTTGTGTTTGCTCTGTTCCTGGTGTGGACAGGAGGTACAGTGTGGAGAGTGGCCTAGGGTGTGAGGAGGTACCCTGTGTTCGGCCACGTTTCCTGGTCCTTTTTCCAGGGCTCCTGGTTTCTCTTCCACCCTGTTGTCCCATCAGATTGAGTGCTGGTTTTTGGTTGGGAAAATAAACCTTCTGGAATTGAAGATGTGTGTGCCTCAATGAACTCAACATGCCCCCTTTCCCTCTGTTGGGAAACAAGGAAGGCAAGACTGGCAGAGGGGTTTCTCCCCAGCCCCATCCCAGGAGGCTCTGACCTGGGCCTTCTCAGGTCCCTCTCCTTCTCATTGGCTCCTTCCCTCCTCTGGTTTCCTGGGGACCAGAGCAAGGGAACAAAGGCAGGGAGTGGTGGGAGGGAGACTGTTTGTGCTGTGTGGGTTGTCTGCTGGCTTCTTCCCTGGTGAGTCCTTCCTCCTCACCTCCCTTCTCATCTCATACAGTGGGGCAAGTGGGGCAATGAGGCCAGACCATGACAGCCTTGGGGACCACCACCAAGGAAGGCCTGGCATGCTGGGCAGACATGGGCTCAGGAAGGAGGGCAAGTGTGGAGCTGTGCTTATCGGAGTTTCTCGGGAAGGGGCTCTGGGTATGCAGTTGCAGTCAGAAGAGCTGGGGTGCTGTTGCTGACGCCCAGAGGCCCTCCCCTCCCCTATGCTCATGGCTGAGTCTCCTGGAGTGTGAGGGGGGCATGATGCTGAGGTTTTGGGGTGGCAAGAGGTAAATGACAGATCCAGCTCAAGAATCACTAGGTGGGCTTTGGGCAAAGGTGAAAGCCAACTGCTTCTTCCTTCTTGCTCTGGACTCTACACAGATTGACCCGGAGCCCCCAGGTTTCTTGGGTGTTGTCCCCTTCCTAAGTCATGGAAGTGGCCTCTTCCTTCGGTGGGTGTGGCCATGCTGATGGACCTGGAGGGCCACATTCAAACTCAGCCTCTGGATCCAACCCTCAGAGGAGTCCTGGAGATGGGCCCTCCCCTCCTAGTGCCGGTTGTGTGCAGGTCTGCGGGCCAGAGACTGAGACCAGCTGGGCAGGTCCAGCAAACTGCCGTTTCCTGCTGAGACCTTAGCTCCCAGGTCCAGCTCCAGCCCCCCTCCGAAGCCTGGACTTTCTTTGCCTTGTCCTCTACCTCCATAATGGGACATTTCCCACTCTCCGGTGATTCAGGCGCCGGGCACGGGAAGGTGACTGGGGTGAGACAGCCTCTGGGGAGTGAGTGCCTGAGCTCAGTGGGCCAGGGGACCTTTCTTGGCTCCTTCATCTGCCAGCAGTTCATCTCACGGAGAGGTCATCTGCCCCTAGAGCCCTTTTCCAGCATCTCCTAAGCAGGGGCGTGTGGAGGCTCCTGTGGGGGCTGGAGGGTCTCGTGGCTCTGGCTGTTCCTTGTTTGCCTTGGGGCTGGGCTAGCGATGGGGTGAGCAGCAGGTCTGGCTTCCCGGGGATGGTGATCCTTCCTTCCCCCTTCACCCTCCAGAGCTCACTGATGGAGACACCTCTCGAGAAGGCCCTGACCACCATGGTCACCACTTTCCATAAATATTCGGGGAGAGAAGGCAGCAAACTGACCCTCAGCAGGAGGGAACTAAAGGAGCTGATCAGGAAGGAGCTGTGTCTTGGAGAGGTAGGTGACTATCCCCCCAGCCCAAAGCCTGAGTTCTCCCTACGCACACCATGGGGGAGGAAGAGAACAGAGGAAGCACCACACCACTGTAGGGGCGCCCCTTCTGTGAGGTAGGATGCCCCAGCTCTGCATCTGTAGAGAACCAGCAGAGAGGACACCTGCCCTCCCAGTGCTCTGCTCTCAGCCTGGAGCAGGGTGACCAATGGGACTGACTAAGGAAGAAGGTGGACATCTTGGGCCAACAGGTGCATGGCCTCTGTGATGGGAGGTGAGTTGGGTCTCCCTGGGAAGGAGGAAGGACCGCGTCCAGAGGGTGAATTCCAGCCTTCGTGAAGGCCTAGAGGTCGGGGATCCTTGTGTGTTGAGGCTGGGTGCACAGAGCCATCGAAGAGCCTGTGTGAGGAATGGTGGGGGACAAGGCCCCAGGGCGCCCAGCTCAAGCTGTGTTAGGCTCAAGGGCTGGGCCTCCGCCTGTGTGCCCGTGCAGCCAGGGCTCTCAGCTGGCACCGATACAGGAACAAAAAGGTTCCTTCTGCTCGTTTGGGAACACAAGGATGGAAGGAGACAGACTGCTTCTCGCCAGATGGAGAGGGTGGGAGGTGGCTGACCGAGGGGAAAGCCTATGAGGAAGTTATATTATTTTTACAGCTCGAAAAAACAGAGGCTCAGAAACATTATCTAACTGGTCCAAAGACACCCAGCTAGTAAGAGGCTGAGTCCTTCCTTCTTCCTTGAAAATCTAGTCCTGGGGCCTCTCCATCACATTGCGAACCCTGGTGGGCCTCCCTTGGGCAGCGGACAGGACCAGGTGTGGGTTTCACGGAGCTGGCCCTCCAGCTTTCCCGCCAGGCTCTCTGCATCCTGGAGTTAATGAGGGCAAAAGGAGGGGTGGCGGGTCCCCTCGGGGTTAATTACAGGGCACAGAGGGCCTGGGGAAGGCTGGGGCAAGGACCATGTCACAGAGAAGCTGTTCCATCTCCATTTGCCCTGATGTGTGTCTCCTGTGGAAAAGTGGGTACTGAGGGCAGTGAAGAGGGGAGGGCAGGGCTCGTCTGTGTTTTCTTTCTGTCCCACCCGAGGGCCGTGTTTCATCCTCTCTGTGGAGCTGGGCTGGGAGAGCAGGCGAGAGCAGGGGACAGACAGAGCATGGCTGAGCCCTGGCCTCATCTCCACACAGCCGAGCGGCAAGCTCTCCCAGGAAGGGAAGGCCGTGGTGGCTTCTGGGCTCCGACACGTGGCTTTCGTGGCATGCTGTCTGGGTCAGGTCTCAGCTGTCCTCTGCAGGGACGGAAGCCGTCGGGTCATGCTCAGTGCCACACAGTCCCCAAGGCATTTCTGTTGGACACTGTATAACATCCATACCACTATTTCCTTGGATGGTGGGAAGTGCTGTGGAAAGGGGAGGTTGGGTGGGCTTTCCCAGGGACAGTTGCTTGGATTCGGGGTGGGTCACCGTGTGGCCCCAGGCCGGGTGCTGGGTGTGCGCTGGGGGCTGAGACCGTCAGTGTTGAGGACCTAGCTGAGGGTCACGCTGAGGCTGTCTTCCCCGGTTGTGGGTGGAACCGTGCGGTGGCGATGCAGGGCTATTTGGGGTGGCTGACCTGTCCCTCTCCCTTAAAGAAGATGAAGGAGACCAGCATTGATGACCTGATGAAGAGCTTGGACAAGAACAGTGACCAGGAAATCGACTTTAAGGAGTACTCGGTGTTCCTCACCACACTGTGCATGGCCTACAACGACTTCTTCCTGGAGGACAGTAAATGACCAGGGAGGGCTCAGCCCCTTCCCCCTGGTCTCCGCAGCTCCTCTCCCAGACCCTCTCTGGCCCCTTGCCCTCGCCTCCCTTCTGGATGGACCCTGCTTCAGCCTTCCCTTCCAGCAGGGCAAATAAAGATTTTCCATTCCTGGCTGGTTTTGAAGATGTCTTGTCCCCCTTGCCTAGGGGTGGTGGTGGGGGCAAGGGAGAACGTCTCCTCGAGTGGGCTGAGAGCCTCCGGGATTTAGGGTCCTGGCTTCCTCCCTTCCTGCCCTTCTTCAGTGTGGATGTCACTGAGCTTCCTGGGCTTAGTTTTGCCCTTCTGGAAAATGGGGAAGTTGGGCCAGGCTTTCCCTTGCCTCCCGGAGAAAGCTAAGAGAAGTGCTTTGACAGGGCAGGGGAGGTGAGGGAGCTGCGGGAGGCTCCCGAGGGCAGCGGGGGACAAGCCAGTCTGATGCCAGGGAGGCCCCCTCGTCAGCCTCCTTTCGCCACTTCCCCCGGGGCAGCTAGCCCGCCCCGCCCCGCCCCAGTCTTCTGTGGGGTCCGGGGCTTCCCGCTGTCTCACTCCCCTCTACGACTCCGGAGGGGATCTGGAAACCCTTCCCACCGGAGGGCGCAGAACTCCGGAGAGCGCGGTGCCGCCGGCGGAATTCCGGGCTGGGGTGTGGGGGTGTGGGGGGGACGAGAGGAGGGGCGCGCTGCGCTTGGGGAGGGAGCGCTGTGAGGGTGGTGGTGCAATTTGTTTTTGCTGAGGGGTGGGTGTCCCCGATGTCCTTTAGTCACATGTTACAGACCACTGGCCGCTCCCCTCCTCCGTCGGGGCTGTCCCCCGACACCCTCTAGGGAGCCCCCCCCCCGCCCCCGCCGCGGGCCGGGGAGCTGGCCGGGAGCTCGGTGTCCCTGGCTGGCGACGGTCTCCCCTGGGATCCGCGTTCGGTCCGGGGAACCGGAACAGCCCGAGGCCGGCGGCGCCGAGGGCAGGGGGGGCGGGTGTGGTGCGGGCGCCCGGCCGGCCTGGACGGGGCGGGCCTGAGGGCGGCGCGGAGGGCGCGGTGGGGCTGGCCGGGGTGGGGGGGAAGTTGGCCCCGGGCGGCGGCGAGTGGGGGGGGCTCGGGGCGGGGTTGGGGGCCTGGCGGCGGGAGGGGTGGGCTCTGACTCGCCCGGCCTCCGCCCGGCGGCCGCTAAAAGGCGCGCGGGCCACCGCCCCACGGGTCCGTGGACGCTCTCCCGGCCGAGCGGTGAGTCCTGGCGGGGCCGCCCGCCCTGGGGTGAGTCGGCCCCGGGCCGGCGGGGAGCTCCCCCGAGTGCGCCCGGGGCTGCGGGAGGGTGTGTCCGGCTGTGCGGGACACACCCTCCTCCTCCCCGGCTTCTGGAGCCCCCGAGGCTAGCTCTCGGCCGTGGTCCTGCCGGCTGCGGGGCCAGCCCTCTCCTCCGGGCCTGCAGGTCTGCCTCTCCCTCCCCCCAAGCCCTGAGCCGACTCCCGCTGGAGACTCCAGTGCGGTGCGGGTGGGGACAGAGCTCTTGGGGAATGTGAATGTGGGCGGGCGGGGAGGCCCTTGGGCGCTGAGCAGCCTCTCCGCCCCCAGCTCTGAGCCCAGCGCCCAGCCATGGCGTGCCCCCTGGACCAGGCCATTGGCCTCCTCGTGGCCATCTTCCATAAGTACTCGGGCAGGGAAGGCGACAAGAGCACTCTGAGCAAGAAGGAGCTGAAGGAGCTGATCCAGAAGGAGCTCACCATCGGCCCGGTGAGTAAGGCGGCTCCTCGGGCCCTTCCCAAGCAGGGCGAGGAGAGGGAGGGGGCCAGAAGCATCTGACGCTCAACTATCCATATTCCGGGGCCCGAGCCCACACAGCTTACTGGGACCATGGGTCAGTTCCCAGTCCTCAGCCTGGTGCTCTCTGCCAGCGAGGAGCGGAGCCAAGTGGAGAAATGAAGTCAGCGTCTTTGACAAGGAGAGCACAGGGTCACTTGGATGAGGGAGGGCTGCCTGGAGGGGGCAAGGGACAGAACCCGAGGTTCTCATCACACTGACTCTGGATTTCCCTTCTCACACGTTAGAAGCTGCAGGATGCTGACATTGCAAAGCTCATGGAGGACCTGGACCGGAACAAGGACCAGGTGGTGAACTTCCAGGAATATGTCACCTTTCTGGGGGCCTTGGCTTTGATATACAATGACGCCCTCAAGGGCTGAAAACAAATCAGGAGGTGGAGACACCCTTGAGCGGGCCTGCCTAAGTCAAATACTATGGTGGGTAACTGTTCAATAAATATCTTTTTTTGGTCAAGTCTGCCTCCGTGTCCTGGCTTCCTAGTGATTTCTGTTCCCTCCTCTTCTTGGTGTTGTGCCAGCCATCAGAGTTTGCTCATGGTCACCTCTGGGAGTGACATGGCAATGCCCCACACCTGGGACCACCCTGACTGCTGCTAGCTTGTAAGGTGACTTCACGTGAATTAGAAAAGGGTCTCGCCCTGGACGAAGGCTTCTTAAGGAAGGCTCACGTGGTTCCCAGGAAAGAGGGTTCTGGAATGGGGGTGGGGAAGGAAATGGTGCCCAAGCCAGGCTGTGATGGGTGAGTAAGGCGGCTGAGTGGGGCAGAGATAGTCCTGGTGATGTAATTTTTGAATATTGTTGAGGTTGGTGAGGGCTGGAGTCGACAGCCAAGAAAGAATTCCTGAGACATCCCTGTGTGTGTTTGTGTGTGTGTGTTTAAAGATTTTATTTATTTATTTGACAGAGAGAGAGATCACAAGT
>PISX010011214.1:34954-66665 GCA_004024625.1 Mellivora capensis
GGGACAGGACCCGTGGGCAGAAAGAGCTGCTGTCCCAGGATTGTGAGGAACCACTGATTGTACACCTCTGGGTTGGGGGAAGTAAAGATAAGGGAAGTTCCAGAAGGACTTTGGTAGGCTTAGGTAGGCTAAAGCCAACTCTCCAAATGCCTGGCTATTGTCAAGCTGAGTAAGGTTTTTCCCTCTAGCAAAGCGTTTACATTAAGACAGTAGGGAGCTTCCTGGAGGAAGGTTGTACTCTGCCTGCCTCGAGTACTTTGTCAGCGGGGTGCAGCGTATGGGGACACTGTAAGGGACTTCAATTTTATTCACATTCTTTCTGGGTGTGCTGACTGAAGGGCGGGGGTGGGGGGGTGCTTATGCAGCGAAGGGAGGGAGAGAGGGCGCATCTGGCATGCCCCAAGACTGGCAGTAAGGGCAGTAAGAGGCCTCCGGAGGGCTGAGCCCACAGCAGCTGCCCGTGGCCCCGTTGAAGGTGGGGGGCCTACTTTAAGAGCCTGTCTCTGTCTTTTGTGTTGGGGTCGGTGGTCCGAGTAGCTGGCAGCTGCAGGAACATGAGATTCACGGGGTTCTCACGATGGGGGCACGGTGGGGTCCCAGGGGCTGGGCTAAGCAGAGCTTCGAGCCTTTCGGTCAACCCGGATCTGGCCCATCCCTGCAGCCCCGGGGTGAATCAGCCCAGTTATTCCATGGGAACCAAGCCTGGCTCTCAGCCCCCTCAGGGAGGATGACTAATGGAATTACCCTCTGAATGCATTGTTTGCGTTTGAGGTTTCAGGGCGTGGGGCAGGGCGATAAACTGTATCTAAGGGCAATGGGGCATTTGTCGCTGTTCCCCTCCAGGCCTCGTCCGGGCTGGGCACGCTCCTTTGTAGGTTCTGGGCACCTCGGAGGGAGACCATAGCCTCCTTCCCCTCTTTCCTCCCCACTTCCTGGGAGCCCCACTTTGCCGAGCTCTCTTCGCTGGAGCTGCGAAGAGAGAACAGTCGAGAAAGGGCGACTAGTTCCCCCTCCAGTTGCCCCTCCTGCGCCGCGGGGAGTGGGAGCCAGCGCGGAGGGGAAGCGGGAGCGACGCAGGGCTCCCGGCCCCCAGGCTGGAGAGCCCCGTGCCAGCCCCGGCTCTTCCAGTACCGGCTCCGCCTCCACGGCGGGCACTTGGGGCGCGGAGCGCGCGCCCTCGGGTGGGCCGCGAGCCGGACGCCGGCAGGAGGACGGCGCCCGCTTTCTCGAAGCCCTGGGGAGGGTCCGTCTGGACGCGACCCGCAGCCCCGGCTCTCGGGGAGACGGGATTTGCCCGCCCGGGGAACGTCAGCGGCGGGGTCTCTGGGTTCCAGCGGCCGGTCTCTACAGGGTCAGGGTCAGGGTCAGGGTCAGGGTCAGGGTCAGGGTCAGGGTCAGGGTCAGGGTTAGGGTTAACCCTGACTCGACTTCGTCTGCGACGCACCTGCGCGAGCCGGTCGGTGGAAGGACGGCGGTTTGCAGAGACGATTAGGGTTTGAGCTCCTTCCCCTCTTCCAGGGACCCAAAGACCTTGGTGCCAAGAGGGAGCAGGAGCTGTCCCCGAGGGCGAGGGCGGAGATGCTCTGGCAGGCTCAGCCCCACATTTCTGGGGAGCCGGGGAGGCCGAGGTGAACCGTCCACCGCTGAATAAAGACGTTTGTCCTTTAGCTTTGCTTCCCCGCAGCAGTGGAAGGAGCGGGAACATGGATTAAAACAAACAAAAACAAAAAAAACCAAATCCCAAATAGAAAGCAAATCTTTTCGTTTGCTTTGAGAGTATGATTTTTTTTTTTTAAGATTTTTATTTTTAAGTAATCTCTTCACCCGATGTGGGTCTTGAACTCACAATCCCCAGACCAAGAGTCCCAGGCTCTACTGACTGAGCCAGCCGGGTGCCCCCAGGGTAGATTTTAAAGGTTTTTTTGGGGAGTGGTGGTGGTGGTGGCCGGAGGAGGCAGCATTTCCAGTGGAATCTGGTGGGGGTGGAGGGGTGCACGGGCTGTTCGTTTTTCCGGTATTTGACTCCAGTTGATGTAAAGTTGAAGTGAACCCTTTGAGCTCCCTTGGTGGAGTAGGGGTCGGGCGTAGAGCAGAGGGGGAGGTTCGGATGGGGGGGCTCATGCGAGCTCTGTCCCTCCGCTGAGGTGCACCTGCGGATGGGAGGAAGTGGCGGTGTGACCCCATTGCCCCAGGTGAGGCTCTTGTCCCCCTCACCGTGCGGACTGACAGTGACGCTTCAGTGCCCCCCCCCGCCGCCCCCGCCCCCCACCCCAGGCCTGAGCAGACGCTGCCAATTTTTGTGAGGCCGGTCGGGCTGCAGAAGGGGCAGGACCGAGTCCCAGGCTGCAGCTCTCTATTCCCTGCTCAGCAAACTGGAAATTACTAAGAATAACTCCACTTTACGTTTGTGTAGCACTTTTATTTCTATAAGACACTTTCGTGTCCATTGTCTTTTGTGACCCTTAGAAGATCTGCACAGGTATTGTTAGCCCCATTTAATGAGCGAAAAGGCGTAGTTCCGGAGTTCCGGGGAGGTAAGAGCCTCTGCTTGGGCACGTGGTAAGAGCTGGGTCCTCCCCTTGCCTGTTCACTAGTGTGCTTTTTTTTTTTTTTTTTAAGTTTTCTTTATGTAAGTAATCTCTGCGCCCCACGTGGGGCTCAAACTCACCACAGAGATCCAGCGTTGCCTGCTCTATTGACTGACCCGGACGGGCGTCCTAGTGGGCATCTTATCATGACATAGTTGGCCATTTCTTCATCTTTTTTCCCTATATGTCTTAATTACTTATTACTTAATTACATTATGATGATTACATATTGTCATATGAGACGATTTGCGGAACATATCTAAGATATAAGGATCATGGCATAAGAACCTTGAGTTTAAGAAATGAATGGTACCTTTCCCTTTCAACTCCCTGGATGGACTTCCCCATCCCACTTCCTTCCCTCCAAGTGGAGCCACTGTCCCGTCATTGTGTGTATCATTTCTTCTTTCTTCAATAGTTTTTACTACTAATATCTTCATCTCTAAACAATATGTGTTTTCTCATTGTGGTTAGCTTTGTATAGATGGAATAATACCATGTATTTTATATGGTGTGATGAAGGAGTCAAATCTAATTGTTTTCCAGGTAGATAAATGTTCCAGAAAAATGAATGAAAAATTCCATCCTTGGGGCGCCTGGGTGGCTCAGTGGGTTAAGCCGCTGGCTTCTGCTCAGGTCATGAACTCAGGGTCCAGGGTCCTGGGATCAGCAGGGAGCCTGCTTCCCTCTCTCTCTCTCTGCCTGCCTCTCTGTCTACTGTGATCTCTCTCTGTCAAATAAATAAATAAAAATCTTTTAAAAAATTCCATCCTTTCTCCACCACTCTGTAATCCCAGTTATGCAGTAAATGTAGTATGGATTTGTTTCTGAGCTCTTTTTTTCTGTTCCATCAATTGATTACTTCTCTGCCAGAACCATTCTATGTTTAGACATGTAAAAAAATATTTTGATAATAACCCTTGATATGTGGTACAGCAAATCTCTTACCTCGCTTTTCATTTTCTTGGCTACTCTTGGCCCTCCATTTTTATTTACTTCTTTATTATTTGGGGATTTTATTCCTTCTGTCTTTATTTTCCCAAAGGAAACAGTCCTCAATCTTCTAGTCCATTAAAAACCTCCCATGTGCAATTGTGTCATCCTCGATGGTCTTCCTTGCACAGGACACAAATGTCTTCACTTTGCTCAGGTCCCTGGACAGAGTTCAGGAGCATGTAATGCCGCGGGTCCCTCTCTCTTGCACGTGGGCACATAACTGGCTTGGTTTCCAAACTGCTGCAGGCTCTGGTGTTTCTCTGCCCTCTACTTTTAAAATATATGCTTTAGAGTGAGCTTGTTGAGCTTGTTAATGCCACAGAATTTGGGATTTTGGGGTTTTGTTTGACATTGCACGGATTCTGTGGACCATGTGGAGAATGTTGAATTTTCCAATCCATGAATATGGGAAGGTTTACCTCCCTATTTATTTAGATCTTTAATGTCTTTGAATAGCATGCTATTGTTCTCACCAAGAGGCACTTACTTGTACAGTTTACTGACATTGTTGCAAATGGCATGTTCAAAAATTTTTTTTCTATTATTGGTATAGAAATGTAATTGAGTTTTAAAATACTGAAACATTTCCTATTTCATATAAAACACAACAAAATTTACCAATTATCCATTTTTTTGAGGAAGGAGGGGCAGAGGGAGAGGAAGAGAGAGAATCTTTTTTTTTTTATTTTTAATTTTTTAATTTTTTAAAATTAAATAAATTATTTATTTGTCAGAGAGAGAGCGAGCACAGGCAGACAGAGTGGCGGGCAGAGGCAGAGGGAGAAGCAGGCTCCCCGCCGAGAAAGGAGCCCGATGTGGGACTCGATCCCAGGACCCTGGGATCATGACCGGAGCCGAAGGCAGAGGCTTAACCCACTGAGCCACTCAGGTGCCCCTCGATTCATTATTTTTTTAAGATTTTATTTATTTATTTGGGAGAGAGCATGCACGAGAGAGCACCAACAGGGGCAGAGGGTTTTGAGTTCAAGCCCCACACTGGGCTCCATGCTGGGTGTGGAGTCTACTAAAAAAAAATCAGGAATTGATATTTTAAAAAATGCTTTTTCTGCATATGTTAAAATAATAGCTGGTGGGACACCTGGGTGGCTCAGTTGGTTAAGCAGCCAATTCTTGGCTTCTGCTCAGGTCCGCATCTCAGGGTCATGGGATCCAGCCCTATGTCCTGCTCCGTGCTCACCGGGGGGTCTGCCCGAGATTTTCTCTTTGCCTCTGGCCCACCCACTGCTCATGTGCTCTCTCTCTTTCTAAATGAATAAATAAAATCTTAGAAAAAAAGGTGATTGCTGAATTTTCTCTTTTATCTGTTAATGAAATGAATTATATAACTTTCTTTTCCTTTTTTTAAAAAAGTTTTTATTTATTTGACAGAGAGAGACACCAGTGAGAGAGGGAACACAAGCAGGGGGAGTGGGAGAGGGAGAAGGAGGCCTCCCGCTGTACAGGGAGCCCGACTTGGGGCTTGATCCCAGGACCCTCGGATCATGACCTGAGTGGAAGGCAGACGCTCAATGCCTGAGCCACCCAGGTGCCCCATAACTTTATTTTCTATGATTAAACCAAACTTATATTTCTGGTATAAACCCAACTCAATCATGACATGTCAGTTTTTTTAAACTTTATTATCCTTTTTTAAAAGAGTTTATTTATTTATTTGAGAGAGAGAGAGAGAGAGTGGGAGCATGAGTGGGGGTCAGAGGCAGAGAGAGAGGAGGAAGCAGGCTCCCCACTGAGTAGAGAGCCGGACGTGGGGCCTGATCCTAGGACCCTGAGATCATGACCTGAGCCAAAGGCAGAGGCTTAACCGACTGAGCCACCCAGGCACACGGGTGACATGTCAGTTTTTATATATTGTTGGATTTGGTTTGCTAGTACTGTATTTCAGATTTTTATTCTTAGTACGATTGGTTTGTAATTTTCCTTTCTTGTGTTATCCTTGTCAGGTTTGGATATAAAGGCCTCAAACAATGAGTGGGGGAAAGTTTTCTTCCCCCATTTCTTTTTTTATTATAGTATTTTATTATTTTATTTTATTTATTCATTTGAGAGACAGAGAAAGCACAGCAGGGGGAGAGGCAGAGGCAGAGGGAGAAGCAGGCTCCTCGATGAGCTGGGAGCCCGATGCAGGGCTTGATCCCAGGACCCGAAGATCATGACCTGAGCTGAAGGCAGATGCCCAACCATCTGAGCCATCCGGGAGCCCCTGTTTCCTTCTTTTTTATTGAGATTTCTGTCTGCTTGTTCTCTCAATTACTGAAAGAAGTATGTTGAAATATTTCTCCAAGGTTGTGACTTTTCATTTCTTATTATGTTACTATTTGCTTTATGTGCTCCCCTCAGTCCCATTCTCCTATTTCCCTCATCTCCCCCTGCCTCTGGTGACCATCACTGTGTTCCCTGTAGTTAAGAGTCTGTTTCTTGGTTTGCACCCCCCTCTCTTTCCCCCCCTTGCCCATTTGTTTGGTTTCTTATATTCCACATAAGAGTGAAATCATATGGTATTTGTCTTTTTCTGACTATTTCATTTGGCATCATACTCTCTAGCTCCATCCCCGTCATTGCAAATGGCAAGCTTTCATTTTTTGTGCGGCTGAGTAACACTCCTGTGTGTACACTCGCCACACCTTCTTTATCGGTTCTTCAGCGGATGGGCACTTGGGCTGCTTCCGTAATTTTGCTATTGTAGATAATACTGCTCTAACCCTCGGGGTGCATGGATCCCTTTGAATTAGTGTCAATTCTAGACACAAAGAATTATCCCTTCTTTGGGTAAATACCCAATACTGTGATTATTAGATCGTAGGGTAGCTCTATTTTTAACTTTTTGAGGAACCTCCGTACTGTTTTCCACAGTGATTGCACCAGTTTGCCTCCCCACCAATAGCACACGAGGGTTCCTTTCTCTCCACGTCCTCGCCAACACTTTTTGTTTCTCGTGTTTTTGGTTTTAGCCATTCTGACGGGTGTGAGGGGAACTCTCATGGTGGTTTTGGTCTGCGTTTCCCTGACGCTGAGTGACGCTGAGCATGTTTTCATGCGTCTGTTGGCCATCGAGAGGTCTTTATTAGAGAAATGACTGCTTATTTCTTCTGCCTATTTTTAAATTGGATTACTTGTTCTCTGAGTGTTGAGTTGTGTAAGTTCTTTATATATTTGGATACTAACCCTTTATCAGAGATGTCATTTGCAAATATCTTCTCCCATCCCATAGGTTGCCTTTTTATTCTGTGTTTTGATTTAAGTCCCCAAACCGAAGGCCGCCTGTGCTGTCCTTCAAGTGCTTTTGCTCAGGCTGATAGTAACACCCTATGCCAAAGCCCCTTTGCCTTCAGCTCAGCTGCGGAGAGTCCAGAGGTCAGCTGTCCGCTGCTGCCACTCTTCTCCAGCCAGTCAGTCTTTTCTCTCTTCCATCTTGAAACTTTGTATCCAGGGATCGGACTGAGAGGAGGGTGCGCTGCCTGTTGGGTTTCTGTGAAAACCAGTCACTGCAGTCCAGTGATGTGTTCGTTTTCGTATGGTGGTCTGGGCAGAGCAGGTCCCTGACATTATGTCCTGCTCATTGTGGAGACTTGCACGCCCCTGCACCCTTGCAATCAGCCCGAGTGGTGGGGCGGGGGGGAGGGCTCCCAGGATTCTGGTTCTGTTCCGACCAGAACTTGGGCCATCCACTGCAGACTAGAGATTTGAGCACCTCGTTTAGTGGGCAGTGGGATGCCAAGCTGCGTGATGATCGGCAGGTTCTGGCTCCGGGGCGTGCAGCTCTTGTCTCTGTGGCCTCCCCTCAGCCCCTGCGGTAGCCGTTGTCATAAACCCACTAGGTTAATCTACTCCTGTGACTCCTCCGACTCCTCTTCATAATCGTCTATGCTATTCTTAGCCTTTTGAATTCCGTACACTTTTTAGAATTAGCTTGTCAATTTCTACAAAAGTCCTGACTAGGATTTTGATAGGGATTGTACTGAAACTATGGGTGACTTTTGGAAGGGATGAGAGCTTCGCAACAGCAGTCTTCTGGTCCATGAACATAGTGTATCTTTTATTGGCTTCCCATCCCATGTAGAGTAAACTCCAAATTTGCAAAGTCTTTCTTGGTCTGGCCTCCACTTCCCTCACAGAGATACCCCCCCCTCCTCCCTCCCTCTCTCTCTGCTCTTCATTGACATTTTTCGGGCTGTCTTCCTTCCGTCTCTTGAACTTATCCTTATCGTCGGGGTGGCTTCCTCCTGAGTGTGCCCTGGTAGCAGCAATTTTCCAAAACAGCAGGACTCCTCCCCCAGCTGGATCCTGTTACTCAGAGGCAAGGTGACATGGCTGATGCCGGGCATGGCGATGATGGTTAACAAACTATTGCACGCTTGTCATCCGCTCAAACGATGGAGCCTAAATCTCCCACACAAACGCACATGCAGTGGTAATGATGTGAAGTGATGGGTGTGTCAGTTGGCTCAGCCGTGGTGATGATTTCACACCTTCAAGTTGTACACCTTAAATATATGCCAATGATATTATATCTCAATAAAACTGTTAAAAAAGGAGAAGAGAAACAGGAGCCGTGGAGCCAGACAGTCTAGGTATGAATTGTGCCTCTGCACAATTAGTAGCTCTGTTGCCTGGAGAATGTTCCTCATGTTGTTCACTGGCTCTTTGTCGGCGACCCTTACACAGGTGAGGTGACCGGGTGTGTGTGCGGTCTGTGCCCCACACACAGGAGGTGCTCGTTTATTTATTCCTATATATTTAGGCATCTCCTCAGTTCCTACAGAAGCAGCCAGGCACTCTCCATACCCCAAAACTCTTCTAATTTTCCACACGGCAAAAAAAAATTAAGTTACTCAGGAAATGCAATAATGTCACTCTCTCCCTTTCATCTCAAACATTCCCCTAAGTGTTCTAAAGCATCTATTAACGCCTCTCGAGCACAGACCATCACTGGTGGTTCCAGATCCCAGTGAGGCCACTGACTACAATACCAGTTGGTTCCAACTGTAAAGAGAAAACGGGTCCATAAAATAGAAAGTGGATAAACACTGATGAGAACTGGTAAAAATCCCGAATGGAGCCTCAATATTTAACCATCACAGCCTGATTTATTATCTTTGTGTCAAAGTGGCCATATTTCTTTACTTTTTAAAATAATTGTTCGAAATCTACCCCCTCCCCCCAGCCTAATATTCTCTTGAGGTCTTGGGTCTCAGGGCCAATTCTGAGTGAGTCGTTCTCAAGCTACCTAGAGAGCGAGTCCTTTGCTGTAGTGGCTTGTGGGTGCTGCAAGGTGTCGCTTTCAGCACCGGGCTTCACAAGGTGAAGTTGGTGTAGTGTCACCAACAAGGGGGTGGCGGTGAAGGCTAGGACTGTGCCTTGGTGGCTGTGGGGATGTCTGTTTGGCACTGAGCCCGTGGTTCTTTTCTAAGCACACTACCTAGAATTTTGTCTAGGTACCTGCTTCCACCTCCAGACTATAATCTTCTAGAAGATAGGGTGTTGTTTTTCTTTTAAGTTGAGAAATATTTGACAGTTAATAACTGTATATATTTAAGGTGCACAACTTGATCATTTGATATACATAATGCATTGTGAAATAATGACCACAATTAAGCTAATTAACACATTAGTCACCTTATATAATTACATCTTGAATGTGGTGGGAACACTTATGATCTACTCCTTTAGCAAATTTCAAGTATTCAATAAAGTATTAACTATGGTCACTTGGTTTTACATAACATCTTCAGAATTTATTCATTTTGCACAACTGAAACTTTGTATCCCTTGACCAACATTTCCCCATTTCCCCTCCCACCAGCTCCCCGGTAACCACTTATCTACGATTTCTGTGAGTTCAACTTCTTTAGATTCCCCATACAGTGAGATCAGGCAGTATCTCTCTTTCTGCGTCTGCCTTATTTCACTTCGCACAATGTCCTTCAGGTTCACCCATGCTGAAAATGGCAGGATTTCCTTCTTTTTGGCTAATGACATTCCATTGTATATACATGCCACATTTTCTTTCTCTGTTCATTCTTTAATGGACATTTAGGTTGTTTCCATTACCTTGACTATTATTAAATAATGTTGAAATGAACATAGGAGTGATTATTTCTTTGAGATCCTGATTTCATTTCTTTTGGGCGTATACCCAGAAGTGGGATTGCGGGATCATCAGGTGGTTCTATTTTTAATTTTCTGAGGAACCTCCATACTATTTTCCATAATGCTTTACCAATTTACATTCCCACCAATGTTGGATTATTAAAAAAAAAAAAATTAAATTAAAAAATATTTTTGCTTTGTTATTGAGTTGTATCACTTCCTTACGTATTTTGGATATCAAATATATGGTTGTAAATATTTTCTCCCATTCTGTTGGTTGCCTTTTCACTCTGTTGATTGTTTCCTTTGCTGTGCAGAGCTTCTAATTTAATGTAATCCCATTTGTCTATTTTTGCTTTTGTTGATTGTGATTTTGGTCTCCACATCCAAAAAATTATTGCCCAGACCAATGGCAAGAAGCTCTTTCCTATGTTCTTCCCTAGTAATTTTATGGTTTCAGGCCTTATATTCAAGTCTTTACTCCATTTTGAGTTGATTTTTGTGTATGATGTGAGATCAGGGTCCAACTTCGTTCTTCTGCATTCTTCTGCATCCAGTTTTCCCAACACCACTTACTGAGGAGACTACCTTTTCCTCATTTCAGCGTTCTTGTCAAAGATCAGTTGACCTACGTGTAGACTTATTTCTGGGTTCTCTAGTCTGTTCTATTGGTCTTCATTTCTGTTTTTATGCCAATACCATGCTGTTGTTTACCATAGTTTTGTAATGAATTGTGAAATCAGCAAGTGTGATACCCCTAATGTTGTTCTTTTTGCTCACAATTGCTTTGGTTATTCTGAGTCTTTTGTGGGCCCATATGAATTTTAGGATCATTTTCTATTTCCATAAGAATTGCCGTTGGGATTTTGATAAGGGTTGCATTGAATCTGTAGATAACTCTGGGCGGTATGGACACTTTAACAACATTAATTCTTCCAATCTATGGACATAGGATGTTTTTCTATTTGTCTATGTCTTTTAAAATTCTCTTCATCAATATTTTCATAATTTTCTTTTTTTTTAAATATTTTCATAATTTTCATGTGAAGTTTTTTCAACATTTTGAGTAAGTTATTTCCTATGCATTTTGTTCTTTTTCTTGTTATTGTGAATGAGATTGCTTTTTTTTTCTTTTTTAAAGATTTTTTATTTATTTGCCAGAGAGAGAGAGAGAGAGAGTGCACACAAGCAGGCAGAGAAACAGGCAGAGGCAGCGAGAGAAGCAGGCTCCCTGCTGAGCAAGGAGCCAATTTGTGGGACTTGATCCCAGAACTCTGGGATCATCACCTGAGCCGAAGGCAGCGGCTTAAACAGCTGAGCCACCCAGGTGTCCCAATGAGATTGCTTTTTAAAAATATTTCTCTTTTGGATAGTTGGTTGTTTGTGTAAAATACATTGCTTTTTGTATGTTTATTTTGTATCCCACAACCTTATTGAATTTATTATTTATAATAATAATATTATTCCATTTATTTATATTTATAAACTTTATTTAATGAGCATTAAAAAATTAAAAATTAATTAAAATTTAATTAAAATTAAAAAAAAATAAAAGAAATGGCAAGAGTAGATGTCTTTGCCTTGTGCTAGATCCTGGAAGGAAACGTTTAGTTTGTTTCCACCATTGACTATGAAGTTACCTGTAAGTTTTTCATATGTGGTGTTAAGGTCCTTCTGTACCTATTTTGTTGAGTTTTAATCGTGAAGGGATGTTAAACTTTGTCAACTGCCTTTTCTGCATCTACTCAGATCATTATGTATTTTTTTTATTATGTTGACTTGCTATAACTTCACTTTTTTTTAAGAGTAGGACACTCTTTTTTTAAAAAAAGATTTTATTTATTTATTTGACAGACAGAGATCACAAGTAGGCAGAGAGGCAGGCAGAGAGAGAGGAAGGGAAGCAGGCTCCCGGCTGAGAAGAGAGTCCGATGCGGGGCTCGATCCCAGGACCCTAAGATCAAGACCCGAGCCGAAGGCAGCGGCTCAACCCACTGAGCCACCCAGGCACCCCGAGCATGATCCTTTTAATGTGCTGCTGAGTTCACTTTGCTAGGATTTTATTAAGGATTTTTGCATGTATGTTCATCAAGGATATTGGCCTGTAGTTCTTTCTTTGTAGTGTCTTTTTTTTTAAAAATAAAGATTTTATCTATTTATTTGAGAGAGAGACTGAGTGAGAGAGCATTAGTGGGGAGGTCAGGGGGACAAGCAGACTCCCCATGGAGCAGGGACCCTGATGCGGGACTTGATCTGACTCCAGGATCATGACCTGAGCTGAAGGCAGTAGCTTAATCAACTGAGCCCCCCAGCTGCCCTCTTTGTAGTGTCTGTGCCTAGTTTTGGTATCTGGTGATGTTGGCCTCATTAAATGAGTTTGGAAGTATTCCTTCAATTTTTTTTGGAAGAGTTTAAGAAACATTGGCATTAATTCTTCTTTGAATGTTTGGTAGCATGAAGCCATGCTACCATGAAGCCATAGGTTTTGTTTTTTCTTTTGCTTTCCCTTTTCCTCTTTTGCTTTCTAGACAAAACAGGGAGCTCATCACTAGACTTACAAGAAATGCTTAAGATAGTTCTTAAAATTGAAATGAAAACTCACTAAACAGCAATGTGGAAGCACAGGAAAGAATGTCTCACAGGTAAAGGTAAATATATGGACATATACAGGTTAATGTATATGTAAAGGCATCTATTGACTTTTATATTAGGGTGGGGAAATTTGTTGGGGGTATCCCTGTTCTTTTCCCCTGCAGAAGGAAGTCATGGCTAAGAGGGTCTCTCATGGGTCTGCATATGGCAGTAGTAGCCAGCAGGGGCACCTGTGTGTGGGTGTGTGTGGGGCAGCTATGGAGCTGGGCATTCAGGGGCTTGCATTTGGGAGGTGGGTGGCAGCTCTGGTCGGGGGTTGGAGTTCAGGGCACACCAGGGGCAGCTCTGGCTGGGGAAGGGGACATAAGTCCATTTCTATTCCCCTTCTCTCCAGCACGTAACACACATGGCAAAATTCTTAAGAAATATCAATATTGGGGCACCTGGGTGGCTCAGTGGGTTAGGCCTCTGCCTTCGGCTTGGGTCATGATCTCAGGGTCCTAGGATGGAGCCCCGCATCGGGCTCTCTGCTCGGCGGGGAGCCTGCTTCCCCCTCTCTCTCCCTGCCTCTCTGCCTACTGTGATCTCTGTCTGTCAAATAAATAAATAAAATCTTTGAAAAAAAAAAAAAAAGAAATATCAATATTAAGGAAGAGTTGGTTGAAAGTATAAATTTAAACTAATTTAAATGTCTACGGATAATGGATTAATCAAACATATTTTGATACATGCAAACATAATCACTAGGCATTCCTTAGAAATCAGGCCTAGCTTGATTAGGTGGGTGGGAAGACGCCCACAGTCTAGCATTAGGTGAAAAGAGTGGTCATAGCAGAGTTGCGGAAGGAGGTCATCACTGTGCATTGGGATGGTGTAGGGTCTCGTTTTGTCCTGGTTGAGGAAACGTCAGGGTGAAGCGGGGAGCGGTATGACCTCCTCCCCCCAAACAACCTATGGGCTAGAAATGGAGCTCCTTCTGAGTGACGGATCACTACCCCGTGATGGTCCGAGCAGGTGTTGATATGCCAAAGCTGTTACTTAGGTGGTTTCAAGGCTTTTATTTTTAGTTTTGTTTCTTGGCTACAGAAAATGCAGTGGTGAACATTTTACTACGTATTGCCCTTTTTTTTTTTTTTTTTTTTTAAAGATTTCATTTATTTATTTGAGAGAGTGAGCGAGAGATGCGAGGGGAGAAGGTCAGAGGGAGAAGCAACTCCCCGCAGAGCTGGGAGCCCGATGCGGGACTCGACTGCGGGACTCCGGGATCGCCCGGAGCCGAAGGCAGTGGCGCAACCGAGGGAGCCCCCCCGCCCCCCGCCCGGCGCCCTGAATTGCTTTTTAATACCTGCTTAATTGTTTTCTGGGGATAAATTCCCAGGACAGTTACGGCTAAGTTAAAGGCGTTCAGTGAAGAGCTCTGTGACCGCGGCGCCTGGGCGGCTCAGCGGGTTGAGCGGCCGCCTTCGGCTCGGGGCATGACCCCGGGGCGCTGGGACCGAGCCCCGCGTCGGGCTCCCCGCTCAGCCGAGAGCCTGCTCCCCCTCCTCCCTGCCGCCTGCCTGTCCTCTCTGTCCCTCCGCCCGACAAACAGGTGGAGCCTGTGGCTGTAGGTGGGCTCTGCCCAGTTGCTCTACGTCTTAGAAACGAGCCCTCATTCCGGGAGCGGTTCGCGCGCGGCCGGCGCCATCGCGGCCTGGGCCGGAGGAGGGCGCCCCCTGCGGCCGAAGGGCGCCGTCGTCCCGCCCGCCTCCCTCAGGCCGGCCGGGCGCCCTGCCCTGTCCTCTGGCGCCCCCTTGCGGGAGACTCCTGGGCGGCGGCGCCGGGAGGGGGCGCCCTGCGGGAGGGGTCACTTCCGCCCCGCGGGCCGTGGTCTTCCCGCCGCGAAGCCGGCCCCGCCCCTTCTCCCTCCCCTCGCGCCGCCGCCGCCGCCGCGGGAGGGAACAGCCCCTCGGAGCTTCCTTCCGCGCCGGGGGCGAAGTGCAGCCCGGGGCGCACCCGGCCCTGCGGCCTCCGCCGCGCTTCTCCCTGCCGGGAACCCTTCGGTCGAGTCCGGCTCGGACTCGTCTCCCTGAGGAGATCTTCGTCGGCTCCTCTCCAGGCTGGAGCCCTTCCTTCCCGGGCGCCCTGGTCCCGCCTCCGGGCCCGTGGCGCTCGCGGGGGGCGACGCCGTCCGCTCCGCCGGTCCTCGGCCCGCGAGCTGGCCCCACGCCGTCCTCCCGGCCCCGGACGAGGCCCCCCGCGCCCTGCGGGGCTCCGGAAGCGGCTGCGGGGCGGGCGACCGCGCGTGGGGGCCGGAGGCCGGGCGCGGTCGCGGAGGGAGGGCGGGGGAGGACGGGGTGCGGGCGGTGTGTGTCCGGCCCCGCCACGCCCCGGAGCTGGGAGGACCGACTCGGAGGTGGGGGGGGGGGCGGCGAGTGGCCCCGCGGCTCTGAGCCGCTTCCGGTCAGGCTCCGAGGGAAGGCGGGTCCCTGAAACTGGCCGAGTGACTCGCTGGAAGCAGGGGTCCTGTGACGTCATCTCAGGAACGCGGTCAGGGCTCCGGGAGCCGCTGGAGAGCGGGGGAGGGTCAGGACGCGGGCGGCCGTCTTTAGAAGCGCCCGGGATGGGCAGGAGGTAGGACCTGCTGGCTGGGGCCCGGGCTTGCGGCAGCGGCTCCTGCTGAGCACTGCGGGATCTCTAGGACCCATCACAGGCCGGCCCTGGGGCTTCGGAGCAGCCTTGTCCCCTCCGCCCAGGTCAGCGCTTCTGAGAGCGGTGGGGGAGGGGGCCGGTCCCGGGAAGCAGGGATGGGCGGCTGGCCTGTTTTGGAGAACGTGTGCCGTGCATGGATGTCCCAGTAGGGTAATTGTGGTCTCCCAGTGGGTTGGAATCTGGCTCCAGATGGGTCACACCTCCCGAGGTCGCTATGGGGACCCCATTCTGCTCCTTTATGCTCCCTAGGAAGGGCTTTACCCACTGCTTCCGGGAGTCAGAACCAGCGGCTGCACAGAATCCAGAGGGGACTGCCGCGCTGACAGGCTAACCCTGCCCCCTGAAAACTGGGATCTCGGCTCCGTAGGGTGTGGGGAGGAGGAGGCGTGGGCATCAGGACCCCATCTGCGTGTGGGGCCCCCCCCCCGGGGTTGGTGCTGCGGGGCGACCACAAGAGGTTGCAGGTGCCGCTGTTTGCCCCAACGTTGGCCGAACTCGGCTGGAGGGACCGAGTGGATGGCAAGTAGACCCCTTTTGAGGGTCATGCAGCAAGGCAGTGGCCACAGCAAAGGTGGGCAGCCTTGGGTTGTCTGTACACTCAGCGGAGGAAGGAAAACAGCACTTGCGCAGGGCCGGGTTGTCTGGGTGGTGTACTTATTTGAATATTTCATTTGTGGTATGAAGTAGTCTAGTAGTAGGGACCTTGGCTTCTCAAGGGTGTGCGGATATTTCCATTGGAAAGCGGTGTCTTGCACCAAGGAGTCTGCATTCTTCTCCTTCTTGGTTTCTGGTGACTGTTAGGTTGAGAGTAGGGTCTAGGGGCCGAGAGCACAGCCCGCAGTCTCCGGGGAGAGACAGGGCCCTGTTCTGCGTGCTTGCAGGGTTTGCAGGGGGGTGGAGCGAGTGCAGGGAGGGTACCTACCTGGGACACGGTGCAGGAAGGTGGGCAGAACGAGAAGAAGCACCCATCTTCCCTGGGCTGGCCTGGCCAAGGTGCTGCTCTCCCCTCAGCTCCACCACTGTCCCCAGGGCTCCAGGGTACGTCTCCAGAGCCACCTCCTGTCCCGGCCAGGGCCCAGCCGCCATGATGCACACGCCCATGGAGGAATCCCTCTTCCAGATCGTCGCCTGCTACCATCAGTATGCCGCCCGGGAGGGGGATGTGGAGACCCTGTCCTTGGAGGAGCTGAAGGCTCTGCTTATGGACAATGTACCCCACTTCATGGAGAGCCTGGTGTGTGGGGTCTGGGGTCAGGTGGGCATGAAGTGTAGGGTGGGTGGTGGGCTTGGAAGCCAGTGGTGAGGGTATAGGTATGGGGGGCTTTCTCCCAAGAGAATTCCTCCTTAGGTGAGAAGCGGTGAGGGAGTTGGGAGGGCAGGGTCCCTGGCAGAGGGAGGGTGGATGTGGCCCAGCTTTATTTCTCCTCCTCCCTCTCCTGAAACTCCCTGCTGGCCCCACTGCAGTCCAGACGCGGTCGATCCGTGAGACTTAGTCCCGACTCCAACCTGCTTATTCCTCTGCTCATCCAGTTTCCTGAGAGAATAGGTCTGAAGTCTCCCGTCTGGCCTCAGCCCCATTCAGTCAGCCATCCTGTCCCAAACCTGCCCTTTTAGCCCCAGGCCCCCTCTCTTGGGACTAGTACAAACCTCCCCGTCACCGTGCCTGGGTGAGGACAGTTTGGGCAGAAGCCAGGTAGGGGAGGAAATGTAGTGTTTCCTTCTAGCTGCCGTCCGAAGGGCTAACAGCTTGGATCAGCTTGGATCAGCTCGGGAACTCAGAAACCTTGTCAGGCCTGTGCATCTTCTCCCTGATCAGGCCCTATGTTATCAGGCGCCTTGGGGGCTGCAAGGCTGGCAGGAATGTCTGGGTTGCTGCCCTCTGCCCTCGGTGTCGTGCCTCAGAGGTCTCTCGACCGTCTTCTCCAGAGGACTTCAGGTCCGGGCCCTGACTGGAGGCCACCACCTTCCAGAAGGAGCACTGCCTCTTTGTCATGTTCCCTTACCTACCTCTGGGAAACATCAGAGGAGGGTCTTGCCCTGGGTTTATTGGAGTGTCGTCGTGAGGGTCACAGAGGGGACTAGGGTAACTTTCTTTCCAGGGCCAACTACCTATACCGTGGGGCTGGGCAAGGACGGCCAGACCCTCTTACCTGGGGCTCACAGCCTCACCCAGGGAACAGGGCCCTCAGGGACAGACAGAAGCACAGGGCACGGGGCAGATAGACAGCAGCCCGGGCCTGAGGTCGTGGGGGTGCTGAGCTGAGGGGAGCCAGGGAGAGCCCGCCCATGCAGGAAGCCCCAGGGGCTCAGTTCAACCAGTTTAGCAAAGGAGATAAGATTGGGTGAGTTAGATGGTGGTGGGCGGTTGGGGGAGAAATAGATGTGCAAACCTGCCCACGGGGATAGGGCCCCCTCCAGGCTCCCCCCAGCAACAACTCCCTTCCCCAGAGGCTTCCAGAGGACTCCACTCTGGGTCCCCACACCCACCAGCCAAATCCTGCCCGAACCAGCTCTGAGGCCCTGCCTGGGGCTCCTCCTCCTCCCTGGGCTGCCTGCTGAACCCCGCCTTCCTTCCAGCTGTCCCTTCCATCTCAAGTGCTTTTGCTCCTCCGCTCTAGCATTCCCGACCCTCAGCCCTCCAGCCCTCCCGCTCTGGGACGTGCTGGCCAGCCCCAGGACCCAGGACTTCTCGGTGTCATAAACAATTTCTGGGCACATGCCACAGCATGCAGACATCTGATCCCACTCCTTGGTTTCCCTGCAATAGTCCTGCAGATGCAGACATGAGGGGCAGGTGGGCCGTGCCCTGGGGAGCTCCCTGCGTGAAGGAGGGGGCACTGCCTTCCATCCCGAAGCCCCTGGGCCAGGCTATCACTGCTGGGCAGCTCCCAGGGGAGCTGGGAAGACAGGCTTAAGCAGCCACCAATGGTGTCTGCTTGGGGGCGTCAGGAGACCCGAGGCCACTCAGCACAGCGCAGCAATGGCCGAGCAGCGGGCCAGTGGTGCCCAGGCCCCACGGTCCGCCCACACAACCCCCGCGTGGAGCCTGCAAAGGCCCTTGTCCCCTCTCCTTGGAGTCTGATGTTGCCCCACATGCTGTCCTGGCCTCCGCCTGAGGGGGGTGGGGTGGGGGTGGCTGGGCCCTGCAGGGTGGTGGAGGCACGGCCAATGGCTGTGGGGCGGGTGGGGGGGGAGTGCCGGGCAGGCATTGACCCCCGTGCCCCTCCCCAGGGCCGGAAGGAGCCCTACTACCTCTCGGAGTTGTTCCGGGCTGCAGACAAGAACAAGGACAAGCAGATCTGCTTCGACGAATTCCTGTTTGTCCTGGGCCGGCTGCTGACGGACTACCACCTGCTGTACCACCGGCGGCTGTGTGCCTGCTACTGCGCCCAGCACAGCCTGCACTAGATAGAGATGCGCGGACCTGCCCAGCCTGTACTAGATAGAGACGCGCCGTCCTGCCCAGCCTGCACTAGATAGAGACACGCCGTCCTGCCCAGCCTGCACTAGATAGAGACGCGCCGTCCTGAGATGCGCGGACCTGCCCAGCCTGCACTAGATAGAGACGCGCGTCCTGAGATGCGCGGACCTGCCCAGCCTGCACTAGATAGAGACGCGCCGTCCTGAGATGCGCGGACCTGTCCAGCCTGTACTAGATAGAGACACGCCAGCCCAGAGGGCGCTAGATAGAGATGCGCCAGCCCAGTCTGCACTAGATAGAGACGAGCCAGCCTGCCCAGCCTACCCTAGATAAAGACATGCCGACCTGCCCAGCCTACGCTAGATAGAGCTGCGCTGGCCCAGCCTGCACTAGATAGAGACGCACCCGCCTGCCCAGCCTGCACTGATAGAGATGCGCCCGCCCAACCAGCCTGCAGGTGCTGCCCAGGAGTTGGAGCCGGAGCTGGAGCCACTGCAGAGCTCTGCCCCGCTTGTTGGCATGTGCCTGAACGGGCATGCCCCTGTGCACACGTGTGTGCAATGCACAGCTGTGAGGGAAGAGAATAAAGCCATCCCACAAATGTGCTGGGAATTCCTTGGTCATAGTTCTGGGTATCTGCTGTGGGTCCAGAGAGGAGGTTAGCTGCTCCCTTGGGGATCATCGCCTCCAGCCCCTGTCTGAGGGGGGAGACACAGCCCCCGGCCTCCAGAGCTCCAGTCTGAGGGGGGACTCTTCTCTTGGGGAACCGGCTCTCTGACAGGCCTCACCGGTACTGTTCTGACCTCTCATACACAATGGGACAGGAGCCAGGAGGGCAAAGGCACACTGGACAAAGACCCTCTGGGAGGGTCTCCTTGCTCTGGAGGAGACCCAAGGAATCAGAGTAGGATGGGTGCAAAAGAGGAGTGGCATGGGCCTGCAAAGGTGCCAGGCAGGACCGGAGGATGATGTGGGTAATTGGCATGGGCTGGATGGCATCGGAGATGCTCTGAGAGCAAAGATTGTGAGGTGGGTTTCGAACATGCTGAGTCAAAGAGACAGGGACTAGGGCAAAGGGCAACATGCCAGCCTGTATCGTGAAGAGAGCTGAGTGGAACCTAGGCTACTGTCAATCAGGGAAGGCTTCCTGGAGGAGAGAAGGGTTGGGTTTGGGTTTTACTGATAAAGGCTGATGTGGGCATTACTCCCCTCGGGGCTATTGTGACTCACCATCCAAGTCCTCCTATGGTCTCTGACCCCTCCCAGCAGGGACCTGCCCCTGCCCATCTTTCTGTTTATTTTTCTCTCTCTCCCTGGACATCCAGGGATCTGATGCAAAATCTCTCTGGGTCAGTCTGCTCTGCCTTTAGGCCCTGGGCAGGTTTCTTCTCAGAGGGTGGTCTGGGAATCCCTGTGCTCAGAGTATTGTGACAGCAATGAGGAGTTTTCCAAGAATGATGGGCAGTCACCATTGCCCCTGTGCCAGATACAGGGGGTGGGTGTCAATTACAGGATGTGGTTGGGTTCCCTCCCCTAGCTGGGTCTGTGTGCCATAGCAGGGCAGTGCTCTGTGGGCTGAACCGGGGCCTTTGTTTCTGGCCAGTCAAGCTCTGAAGCACCGTGTTGCCCCACAGCTCCTGGGCCAGGCCTGCCACTGATCCCCTTTGCACACTTGCTGTCTGCCAGTGCCGATGCTCAGGACTCGGCTGGGCCCCAGCTGTCCCCCTCCCAACCTTCCTGCACGCTCCCTGGGGTCTACACTGCCCCTTGGAGGTGCGTGTCCTGCTGCACCTGGGGGTTGGGCCCTGTGTATTGGAAGCGAGTTCCTGAGTCAGAGCTGCCTCCCATGGGCCTCTGAGTCATGACCAGAGGTGCAGATGGCCAGGTGAGCCTGGCTGCCCACTTGCCCCAGGCCCAGGGGAAGAGACTTCCAGCCTGTCTCACCTGTCTGCTGGGTTCCACAGACCTCTGCTTGCTAAGGGGGTGGCTCAGCCTAGATCTCCTGCCCTTTCCTGGGGTGGGGGCAGGGGTTTCTACACCGGCTTTAACCCTGTGTCCTCATTTCCTCAGCCTTGGGCACAAGGTTGGTTGGGCTATTGGGACACATACCCAGGCCTGAACTCTTTCCTGTCGGTGGGAACAGGTTCCGTTCCCTCTGGGTTGCCCCATGTCCGTCGGTCTGATTACCGGCTCTGCCTTTTCCCCTGCAGTGCTTACCCAATTCTTGATGCCGTCTTCTGCCAGGTCACTCAGCCTGCCTCCTGCTCTACCCGGTGGTCCAGGGGCAGCATCTCCAGGGCAACTCTCGGGGTCTTGCTGGTCAGCAAGTTCTACTGATAAGCACATGATGCTGGGAGGAGGTCATGGCTTCTGTCTGCCTTGGGTCTCCACCACTGGACCTGGGGTCTTGTGTTCTTAATTTCTGAATAAAGAAAACTGTCTCTACTGAGACTGTTCTCAGGGGACTAACTTCTAGGGAGACATCTCTCTCTCTCTTTCTTTTTTTTAAAATTTATTTATTTGTCAGAGAGAGGGAGAGCGAGCGAGCGAGCACAGGCAGGCAGAGAGGCAGGCAGAGGCAGAGGGAGAAGCAGGCTCCCTGCCGAGCAAGGAGCCCGATGTGGGACTCGATCCCAGGACGCTGGGATCATGACCTGAGCCGAAGGCAGCTGCTTAACCAACTGAGCCACCCAGGCGTCCCTCTCTCTTTCTTTATAGAAAAGATTTATTTACTTGTCAGAGAGAGGGAGGGAGAGCACAAGCAGGGGGAGCAGCAGAGGAAGAGGGAGAAGCAGGCTCCCTGCTGAGCAGGGGGCCCGATGCGGGGCTCTATCTCAAGATCCTGGGATCATGACCTGAGCCGAAAGCAGATGCTTCACTGACTGAATGAGCCAGGTGTCCCAAGGGAGGCATCTCTGGAAGGGTCGGGGTCTGGGATGACATCCATCTACATCAACCTCATCCTCACCCCCACAAGACAGGTCAGCATGAGCCCCAACTCAGGCTCGTGAACTAACCCTAAGGGGAGCCTCAGAAAAGCCACTTTGTTGTCTCTCTGTGGGCCTCAGTTCCTCGTCTGTAAAAGGGGGATCATGATAGTGTACCTACCTCTCAGTTTATAGTGCGTATTACGTGGGCTGCTGTAGGGGCGGCACTTACAACAGTTCCTGGCACATGGCGGAAGCCCAACCAGTGTTATTTTGCTATTACCTGTTCTCATTATTGATTGTTGCTGCTCTTACTGTGTTTGCCAGGCACTGTGCTGGGCCCTGGGGAGACAGAGATGGGAGATCCAGTCTGGGTCCTTGAGGGCTCACAGTCCGGCTGGACATGCTCACCCAACGCTTACTGGCACTGCACGGCCCCAAGTACTTCACACATTCTTTGTGGACACTTTTTTTTTTTTTTAAAGATTTTATTTATTTATTTGACAGAGAAAGAGAGATCACAAGTAGGCAGAGAGGCAGGCAGAGAGAGAGAGTGAAGAGGGAAGCAGGCTCCCTGGGGTGCAGAGAGCCTGATGCTATGCGGGGCTCAATCCCAAAACCCTGGGATCAGGACCTGAGCCGAAGGCAGAGGCTTTAACCCACTGAGCCACCCAGGCGCCCCTTGTGGACACTTTTTATCCAAGTATAATACATAGTAAGAAAAGTTCACAAATCATCGATATTTTTCATCTACTGTTAATCCTTACAATAACATATAAGGAGATTCCATTTATTTTTCAGGAGGAAGCATTTAAAAGTAAAAAAAAATTTTTAAAAGTATTATTTGTTTTTTTGTCAGAGAGAGAGAGTGTGCACAAGTAGGCAGAGTGGCAGGCAGAGGCAGAGGGAGAAGCAGGCTCCCCACTGAGCAAGCAGCCTGATGCGGGACTTGATCCCAGGACCCTATGATCATGACCTGAGCCGAAGGCAGCGGCTTAACCCACTGAGCCACTCAGGCGTCCCAAAAAGTTTTAAACGTTTAACTGTGGCAAAATACATATAATATAAAATTTACCACCTAAGTATTCAGTTGTGTTAAGTACATTCATGTTGTTGTGCAACCAGTCTCCAGAGCGCTTTCATCTTGCAACTGAAACCCTAGATCCAATAGACACTAAGTCTCCATTATCCCTCCTTCAGGCCCTGACACCCACCATTCTACTCTCTGTCTCTATGAATTTGCTACCCTAGGGATATCATGTAAGTGGCATCAAATCATACTTGTCTTTTTGTGACGGGTCTATTTCATGTAGCGTGATGGCCTCAAGGTTCATCCGTGTTGTAGCAAGTGTCCGAGCTTCCTTCCTCTTTGAGGCTGATAATATCCCATTATGCGAATATGCCGCATTTCGTTTATTCCTTCGTCCTTGGATGGACACTTGGTTGGTTTCTCCATTTCAGCTTCTGTGAATAATGCTGCTGTGAACACGGACGTATGAATATCTCTTTGAGGCCCTGCTGTCAGTTATTGTGGATGTAGACCCAAAAGGGGAATGACTGGGTCATATAGTAATTCTGTTTCTAACTTTTTGACACACTGTTTTCCACAGTAGTGGCACCATGTTACATTCCCACCAACAGTGTACAAGGGTCCCAATTTCTGCAACCCCCCCAGCACTTGTCTGAGGTGATATCTCATTGTGGTTTTGATTTGATTTCCTTAATGATTAGAGATGTGGAGCATCTTTTCATGTACTTATTTGCATGTCCTCTTTGGAGGAATGTCTATTCAAGTCCTTTGCCCATTTTTCAATGGGGGTAATTTTGTGGTTGAGTTGTAGGTGTTCTTTATATGTTCTGGATATCTTCTCCCATTCTGTAGGTTGCAGGTAGACTCTATTTTTAATCTCTTTTTAATGATTGTGGTAACTAAGGCACAGAGAGGGTAATTGGCCCAAAGTCACACAGCTATAAAGTTAATGATACAGTGAGGCCTCAAGGGCTGTGGAAACATGGAGTGGGAAGCTAATCCCATCTACTTCCTCCAGGAGGCGATGATGGCCTATGTCCTGGAGAGGCACAGGGTAACTGCTGAATGCAGGAAGGAAGAAGAGAGGAGAGCTTTCTCGGCAGAGTCATGTTCTTGTTGGGTCATGTTCTGGCTCATGATGCTTGGTGCCCTGACCCATGTGCACTGGGAAGCTCTGGGTGAACTGCTTCACTTTCCCGGACGTCAGCCTCCCTGGCTGCAGACTGGGTGGGTTCTGTGCACTGCCTTCCTGATAGGCATGTTCTGAGGCTCTCTGTGCTTTGTAATGAAGAGAGATGCACCACAGACTTGAGCACTGGAAACCAGTCAATCTGAGTGGCATCTTGTTGGGGGACTTGTTCCTCCTGAAATCCTGGGGGAATTGGCCACCTCCTCTTCTCCCCTTGGGCACAGAGTACTTCTGACTTCTCCAAAGAACCCCTTCCCCCCAGCTGATCCCCACAGACTTGGGTTCCTCTTCAGCCCAGGTTTCTGGGGTCAGAGGCACACAATCACCCCAGGGAGGGCTCAAGGGTCCCTGCCATGTTTATGCAGCAACTCAGTTCCTCCCACTTGCACAGGAACCCCAACCCAGCCTCCGTTTCAGCTCCAGCTCCATATCAGAGATGACAGACAGCCTTCGGTGCATGGGATCAGTAGCAGAGCAGCAGTAAGGAGGGCTCAAGAGTGGGCATCCTGGCTGGCCAAGCCAGATGATGCCCATGGCCTCTTCCCCGTGGCCTCTTCCTGGTTTCTCCTGCTGGACACTACTGCCTGGCAGAAGCCTTCCTCTTTCCGCTTTTCCTGCTCCCCCACGTCCCATCAGAAATTTTCCCTCTGTGCAGTGATTTCCCCATTCACCTGGTTGGGAAACCAGAGGCTGTGGCAACTTGGGAAGGGAGGGGCTCTCTCGGCATGGCCCAGAGTCCTGGCAGCTGGCCAAAGCCTGGCCTGCTATAAAAGGGAGCGGACACTGAGACCTGCATGTCTTCTGTCAACTCAGTTTCGGGGAGACCTGGTAAGTAAGACTGCTTCAGTCTGCCCCATGCTTTGGGGCTGGGCCCCCAAGGGGAGGGCCGGAGGTGGAGCAGAGATGGGGAGAGAAAGCTCAGGGAGGTCTGGAGCAAGATCCAGAGCTTCTGGAGGATGTCAGTGAGACAGGGATAAAGACAGAGCCGGGTCCTCTGGCACTGCTGGTTGGTTGAGAACACAGGGAGAGAAGGCAGGCACCGTGTGTGTGTGTGTGTGTGTGTGTGTGTGTGTGAGTGTGTACCCTCCCCCTCCCACACCCCTTCCCATCACAGCCACAGCCACCCGCTGGGTTTAGTTATTTGAATGGTGCAGGCCAGGACAAGGCCCTTACTTGGGGTACTGAGTCTCCCTTCAGTCTTCACTCTGCTGGGGGCAGAGGCACTGACCCCATCTTGGGATTCCCAATGTGCTCCCCGTTCCAGGTGGGGCAGACTCTTGGGCACCATGCTGACAGAACTGGAGAGTGCCATGAACTGCCTCATTGACGTTTACCACAAGTACTCCCTGGAGAAGGGGAACTACCATGCCCTCTACAGGGATGACTTGAAGAAATTGTTAGAGACCGAGTGCCCGCAGTACCTGAAGGTGAGGAGGGGCTGGCTGTGGGCGGGGTTCTCTGGCTGACGAAGTCCCGGGCCCCTGGTCCCCAGGGCCACCCTGTGTAGACAGCCCCGCCTAGGTTCTTCCGAGGTCTTCACACTTGGCTTCTTTCTCCTTCATCTTGACAGAAAAAGGATGCAGATACCTGGTTCAAAGAGTTGGATATCAATAGTGATGGTGCAATTAACTTCGAGGAGTTCCTCATACTCGTGATAAAGGTGGGCGTGGCCAGCCACGAAGACATTCACCGGGAGTAGCAGAGCCCTGGGCCCTGGGGCTGTCCCTGCCAAATAATAAAGTCATCGTTGATACCTCAGGCCTTGTTTGCTGTCTTGCCTTTCTGTTCCCAGGGGGTGGAGGGAGGAAAGCCCAAAGAAAGGAAAACAAACCTTCATTGTCCTCGCTCCAGCTGGCAAACCTTCTGAGCTTCCCACTTGTCTGGTTTCCTCCCCACCTTCTCCTCAAACTAGTCCCTTCTCTTCCAGTCCCATCACCTGGAGGCTCGGTTCTAGGACTTAAGTGTTTGAAAACATCCAGGACACTGTAGTTGATGATTTTTCTGCTTGTTCCCAAATGAGAGATATGGGAACGGAGTGGTGTAGGGAAAACTCACGTTGCTGTCTTCCTTTTTTTTTTTTTTTTAAAGATTTTATTTTTTTATTTGAGAGAGAGAGAGAGAGAGAGAGAGAGAAAGCACACAGCGGGATGGGCGGAGGGACAGGAAGAGAGTCTTAAGCACATTCCAGGTGCCAAGTGTGGAGCCCTACGTGGGGCTTGACTTCATGACTTTGAGATCATGACCCGAGCCAAAACCAAGAGTCAGATGCTTGACTGACTGAGCCACCCAGGTGCCCCTCACACTGGGCACTACAGTTTACTTTAGAGCAAAATGTCTTATATGTGACTCTCAGGAAGTTAGGGAGATAACTAAGTAGATGTGCAAGTGTGAGGGAGAGAGATGGATTCTGTGTGTGGTGAGGCCATAGGTGGGTGTCCAGAGTCCAGCATTAAGTAACCCTAACAGCCCCCCAGGTCCCACACTTGTAATTTCTCCTCTGAGATTTTGGAAGCTTTCCATCTCGCTCTGGTTTCAACCACCCAATGTGATGAAATAATAAAGGCATAGGCAAATGAGTCACTCAAGTCACAGAAGAGGGCACTGAAATGCTACCCTGGGTGGTGAACCCTCTGCTTATCCATGATCACCTCCTGATCCTCACTCTGGTAGAATGGGAAGGCCAGCGATGAAAGGGCACCTGTATCCACCCCCAAGCTGAGTTTCTGGGCTATGCCTCGGGAAATTTTCTGTTATGCCCACTTAGGTGATCGGGCAGAGGGGCTAGTGATGGAGATGGGGCTCGGGAGCTGTCACCAGAATCTGTAAACCAGAGTTCTTAACTTGGTCTATTGTGCATCTCTGAAACGGAGCTGGGCCGAAAGCGGGTCTCTGTGCATTCGGGAGGCACTGAGTTGCTGCATAAACATAGCAGGGACCCTTGAGCCCTCCCTGGGGTGATTGTGTGCCTCTGACCCCAGAAGCCTGAGATCAGCTGGGGGGAAGGGGTTCTTTGGAGAAGTCAGAAGTACTCTGTGCCCAAGGGGAGAAGAGGAGGTGGCCAATTCCCCCAGGATTTCAGGAGGAACAAGTCCTCCGTCCCCCAACAAGATGTCACTCAGATTGACTGTTTTCCAGTGCTCAAATTTGCTTACTGTAGATCACTGGGCTTTTTGTTTGTAGTAGACTTTAATCACATAACAGTGCAATCCAGTAGGAAAAGATAATGGCCTAAACCCTTATCCATCAACCAAAGCTTTAGCTACTAGTCAGTTTTATTATCAGGTAACATATTGGAGAAATTTGTTGGCAGCCGGCAGAGAACTAAGATTGGGGCCCAAGGAGCCCTTGTTTACTGTTGTTGGTGGGACTGCAAATTGGTGCAGCCACTGTGGAAAACAGTATGGAGGTTCCTCTAAAATAAAAAATAAAAATACCTTATGATCCAGTAATTCCACTACTGAGCAGTTATCCAAAGACAACTAAAACACTAATTCAGAAAGATATATGCACCCCTGTGTTTACCACACCATTATCATGGCCAAGAAAGGGAGCAGCCCAAGGGTCCACTGATAGATGAACAGGTAAAGAAGACGTGGTCTATATATACAATGGAAGACTACTCAGCCATGAAATCAATGTGATCTTGACGTTTGCAACAACGGGTATTATGCTGAGTGACATAAGTCAGACACAGACAAATACCATCCGATTTCATCTAAAAAAACAAATGAACAAACAAACAAAAAGCAGGAACAGACCCATAAATACAAAGAGCAAACTGATGGCTGCCAGAGAGGAACAGGGTTGGGAAGGTGGACAAAATGGGTAAAGGGGAGTGGGAGAAACAGGCTTCTAGTTACAGAATGAAGAAGTCATCAGAATAAAAGTCACAGCAGAGGGAATATAGTAATGGTACTGGAATAGCAGCATATGGTGACAACTGGTAGCCTCACTTCTTTTTTCTTTTAAGAGATTTTATTTATTTGGGAGAGCGAGTGAGTGTGAGAAGGAGCAAACATAAGTAGGGTGAGGGTCAGAGGGAGAAGCAGGGTCTCCACTGAGCAGGGAGCTGGATGCAGGCTTGATCCCGGGACTCCAGGATCATGACCTGAGCTGAAGGCAGATGCCCAATGACTTGAGCCCCCCAGGAGCCCGAGGCAGCTACACTTCTGAGCACAACATAACATTTTGAATCTCCATGTTGTACATGTGAAACTAATGTAACATTGTGTGTCATAATTAAAAAAACTAAGAGATTGGGACCTAGAATGGGATGGGGGAATCTACCATCAAACATGGAGATGGGGGACGCCTGGGTGGCTCAGTTGGTTAAGCGGCTGCCTTCGGCTCAGGTCATGATCCCAGCGTCCTGGGATCGAGTCCCACATCTGGCTCCTTGCTCGGCAGGGAGCCTGCTTCTCCCTCTGCCTCTGCCTGCCTCTCTGCCTGCCTGTGCTTGCTCTCTTGTTCTCTCTCTCTCTCTCTGACAAATAAAGAAAAAAAATCTTAAAAAAAATAAAAAACAAACAAACAAACAAAACATGGAGATGGGTTTCGGCTGGGCAACTGGAAAGCTCAGGGACCAGATTGCTGCCTTCTCAGTTTTCCTGAAGGACAGCTTTATCCACCCCCAAAGCAAGTGCTCCCATCTTGTTGGGAGCATGAACTGTGTTGCAGAAATGGAGATGATGCTGGTGCTGAGGGTACCTTAAAGGTGAGCTGTTGGACCAAGTGTGGTCCAGGCAGAAGAAGATGAGAAAGGTTTACAGGTTCAACAAGCCATACCCAGGCCTCACTCAGCATTTAGGAAATGTCATGGGAGAGTGCTCCAAAGGGGAGAGCAATCCAGTTTGTCTCTCAGTTATCCAGTGATGGTGGTGGTGTGCACGTGTGTGTCTGAGTCAGGGTGGAGTCGTGTATCCCAGTCGTGTATCCCTCAAAGGGAGAATTCCTTTGATTCTCCTTGAAAATGCACTTTTGGGCTTGCTATTAGTGGGTCCTTTGGGCAGAGATTTACCATTATTAATTGTTTGCCTTTATTGGAAAACCCAATGAGTCTACTTTCTTTGAGCCAGCTTGGAGGGACCATGGAGAAAGTGGCCCAGGGTGCCCTCTGGAGTTTCACCATAAATGATGGTCCACTGGCTGTGAAGAATCGCATTGACACGGGGCTGTCAACAGTTGTTACCCGAACTCATGGTTGGGCAAGGGAGGTGGCTCAGCTGGCACTGGCTGCCTGGAGAAAGAGGTGGGGATGAGGGAGGTAGCCCTTGGAAGCTTGTAACTTATAAACAGACTGTGCCCATTACAGGAACCACTGGGCAGAGTCAGACAGGGCTTGTAGCCCAGAGCAAGGTGATTTGGTTTCCTGTTTCCCCAGCTACAAAAGAAGAACAAAGCAGTGGGAAGTTGAGAAATAAGTTGTTCAGCAGGAAACCTCATGCAATGTTTGAGTCCACCAGGGAGAACTTGGCTCACCAATTGAGGCAGATCCGGCCGCTGAGATTTCCGGGGCTGTAAGGATGACCTGTCTGAAATCTGCTTCTCCACCCAGGTTCTCCACCCAGGGTCCTGACTGCAGCAAAGTTCCTCATGTTTGTGACAAAAGTCCTAAAGTGCATGGAGAGGGTGTGGAGTTGGGCAGTTGGTATCTAGCATTTGAACAAAAGAGCTTCCCCCTGTGTCTCTCCACTTGGGAGCCACAACCAGTCAGGCCGGGTCTATCTACCAGCCTATTTTCTGGTCCTCTGACCTGGGGAATGCAGCCTAAATTCAAACGGGCTGAAAAAGGCAGGGAAAGCTACCAACAATTACTGGGTTGCTGCTGTGTGTCAGTATGAAAGGAAAAAAAATCATCTTGAACCCAGAAGAAGACAAAATGGTGGTTGCCTACATCTTTGATCTCATGCTAGAGTCTGTCTAGAATAGAAGCAAGTTTTTGTGACTCGTTGTTCTTTTGGGAAATGTAACATGGTTGGCACAGTGTATTTGAATAACGAGTCAGAAAGGATACAGTTTGATGTGGTGATAGGATTTCGTAGGCTTGTAGAGATGTTAAAACTCTGTCATGGTGATTTCACCCCGTTGGAAGTCGAGTCTTTTCTCTCACTTAAGAGTCTTACTTAGGCATTCCTTTCCTAACTGTATAGATCTTTGAGTACTCTTCAAATTGGCTTTTAAAAATCTATGCTGGGGCACCTGGGTGGCTCAGTGGTTTGAAGCCTCTGCCTTCGGCTCGGGTCATGATCTCAGGGTCCTGGGATCGAGCCCCACATCGGGCTCTCTGCTTGGCAGGGAGCCTGCTTCCTCCTCTCTCTCTGCCTGCCTCTCTGCCTACTTGTGATCTCTCTGTCAAATAAATAAATAAAATCTTAAAAAAAAATAAAAATCTATGCCGATTCTCTCATTAATGAGTTAAAACAAGAATTTTGACATGTGCCCACATATTTGTTGATAATTTTGCATTTTAGCACTAGACTTTATGATAGTTAATCTTATTTCTCATTACAGTCTTATGAGAAAGGTAATTACTATTTCCATTTTACATATGAGGAGATTCAGAGAAGTTAAGAACATTGATAAAATTTATTAATCTGGCAAGTGGCAGAGGTAGGGTTGGATCCCTGTCTCCAGAAGAGGGTCCTTGGTTAAAACTCCAGAACGTTCTCTTGTAGTGGGCTTCCATCCTGAGTGGGCACAGGGCAGCCCTTCCTCTGTTTGTGGACTTTTTGTCCTCATCTGCTTCAGGGTCTCTGCCATCCAGGGGTGAGAAGAAAGGCATGGCAGATGCTAGAATGAGTATGTCATTTGGGCCCCTCTCCTCTGTCCAGGACATCACCAGGCATGCCTCAGAAACTGACTTACTGTGGGTTTTTTCCTGGTGTGAGCAATCCTCCAGACATCAATAGAATAAGAAGATTAGCATCTTGATTTCCCTGAGCTCTCAGAGGCTGTTGCAGTGACAATTCTCCCTTCTTCCTGAGTTGGGAGCCTTCCTTCCAGTCTTAAGAGCTGTGGAAATTCCCATGTGAATAATTCTCTGATTTGCAAAATTGAGGTCTGAACTGGCTGCTCAGGTCAGGGCGTAGACCTGTAGTAACGCTTTTGTTTTTTTTAAGATTTTATTTATTTATTTGACAGACAGAAATCACAAGTAGGCAGAGAGGCAGAGAGAGGGGGAGATAGCCTTCCTGCTGAGCAGAGAGCCCGATGCGGGGCTTGATCCTGGGACTCTGAGATCATGACCCGAGCCGAAGGCAGAGGCTTTAACCCACTCAGCCCCCCAGGTGCCCCGATCTGTAGTAACTCTTTGCAGTGGTCTGTAGCCTCCCTTCTCTGTGGGCAGGAGCCTTCTCCTCTTCCTCATGAACAGGCCTAGTTTACAGCTGAAAGCATGGAGCTATCCTGTAGCCAAAACCCATATGGAGACTCCTCTCCAACCTAGTCCCATATGGAGGCCCCTCTCCATCCTAACCCCATATAGAGGCCCCTCTCCAATGTAGCCCCAGCAAAGCCTCCATCCAGTTCAGCTTCCTCAGCATTGTGTTTTGCTATGGCACATTTTTTAAAGTTTCTTTTCAGCGTAACAGAATTCATAGTTTTTGCGCCACACCCAGTGCTCCATGCAATACGTGCCCTCCATAATGCCCACCACCAGGCTCCCCCAACCTCCCACCCTCCACCCCTTCAAAACCCTCAGGTTGTTTTTCAGAGTCCACAGTCTCTCATGGTTCACCTCCCCCCCCAATTTCCCTCAACTCCCTTCTCCTCTCCATCTCCCCATGTCTTCCATGTTATTTGTTATGCTCCGCAAATAAATGAAACCATATGATAATTGACTCTCTCTGCTTGACTTATTTCACTCAGCATAATCTCTTCCAGTCCCGTCCATGTTGCTACAAAAGTTAGGTATTCATCCTTTCTGATGGAGGCGTCATACTCCATAGTGTATATGGACTACATCTTCCTTATCCATTTGTCTTTTGAAGGGCATCTTGGTTCTTTCCACAGTTTGGCAACTGTGGCCATTGCTGCTATAAACATTGGGGTACAGATGGCCCTTCTTTTCACCACATCTGTATCTTTGGGGTAAATACCCAGTAGTGCAATTGCAGGGTCATAGGGAAGCTCTATTTTTAACTTCTTGAGGAATCTCCACACTGTTCTCCA
>PISX010011215.1:0-66137 GCA_004024625.1 Mellivora capensis
GGGGGGGGCTGGGGCGCGCAGTCCTTCCCTTGCCGCCTGTGGGTGCCCAGGAATTTCAGGACGCTCCCTGAGTCATTCCAGTCTGTCAAGTGCCTGGGTGAGGTAGGGTGGGGGGGGGTTGCCAGGAATGGGGAGGCGCTGCGCTGGGGCCGGAGGCCCAGTGGGTCGTGCCAGTTTCTGGAGGCGGGCGGCCTCGCCTCTGACCGCAACCCCAGCTACTTAATGACCCCCTGGTGGAGCGGCGCCTCCGTAGACTCTGCCGCCTCTGAGACGTGGGTTCTTTAGAGAACTACCCCCCGTCCCCCGCCTTCCCAAAAGTTGTGAAGAACAACGGGAGGGGGTAGTTCCTAGAATTTTGGCAGGAAGACGCGGAGGCTCGACTTTTTCACGTTCGGCCCTTTCAAGTTGGGGCAGTAAGGTCACGAATCTTGTGCGGTGGGGTAGGGAGGATAAACGGACACAGCCGGTCTTGAGTTGCCACCCCCCGCCCCGCTAACACGCACACCAGCACTCCCCCCCCCCAAAGTTATCCTCCCGAAGGCCTCTAGGACATGTGAGTTTATCCGCTCTTTATGGGGCCTTCTTTGGGCCAGACACTGTTGTAGGCACCTGGGGCGCGGCGGTCACGAGACCTTACAGGGCTCCGCTCGCCTGGCGGTCGTGTTGGAAGTCACTGCTCCCTACTTTGGGAATTAAGTGGCCGGCCGTGGGCGCCATTGTACCTGGGACCCCCAGGAACGTGGGGGTGACATTTCCCCTACCTGCTGGTGTCCTCGGCTCACCTGGCCGCCGGGGCTGGGGAGGGGCGTGTGCCCGCGCGGGTGTACCCGGGCGCCGGTCCGTGTGCGCGCGCGCGCGCGCGTGTGTGTTTGCGGCTGAAACCCGACACCTCCCGCTGGCTGAGGTCAGGGAGCCGGGAGCGAGCCAGTGGCCCGGGAGTGGGCGGCGTTGCGCTTGGGTGTGTCCTCGGCGGCGGCGACAGCAGCAGGTGTTTCTTGGCCGGGGCCCCGGAAGCTCCACCTCCCCAGCGGGCCCGAGCCGCCGCCGCCGCGCAGCCCCGGGTGAGATAAGCAGTTTAGACAAACACTGGGCGACGGTGGCTCCAGCATGTGTCAGCCGAGGCGGAGCTGCGGGGCCCTGGCATGAAAGGTGAGCGCGCCGCGCCGGGCGGGGGCTGGGGGGGTGGTCTTCGTACCCCACCCCTCACGCCCACCGCGCCGCGTCCTCGTCCAAGTTCGCGGGTTCCGCGGGGGCGGCCGCCAACGGCTCCCGGGCAACTTCCCCCGGAGTGCGAGCGGCGATAAGAGCCGAGCGGGCGGGTAACCAAAGCCCTCCCGCGCCCGCACGGGTCGCAGCCGGGGCGGCCTGGCCTGGGGTGGGGACACAGGCCGCCGCGGGGCTCGGTGGCCGCGTCCAGCGAGGGGCGTGTAAGTGCGTGCGGCCGCGGTGGGGGGGCAGTGGGAAGCTGGGGGGGCTGTGGGCGAGCTGTCGACACTCCGGAGCCGGGGCAAAAACTTTGCGGCGGCGGCGGCGGGAGCGAGGGGGGGCGGCCGTGCACCCCGGCGGCAGGTGCCGGCGGCGGCTGGGGCAGGCGGGGGAGGGGGTGCGCGGCGGAGCTCGCCCGGGGGCCGCGCGGTTCGGGTTTTTGTCTTGCTCCCCTCCCCCTCCCCTCGAAGCGGGGTTGACCGCGGGGAGGGCGGGGCTGCAGGCTCCCGCGTCTCCGACCCCCACGCCCTGCTTCCCAAGGGCGCACCCGGGGCTCCGCTGCTTCTCTCCTCGCGCCTCTCCCCCAGCCCCTCCCCCCGTTGGATTGGTGCCCCTGCCCCTCCTCCTGCCGAAGATGGCTGCCCCAGCCTCGGAGGTGGGAGGGTGATTGCATCCGCCGCCCCCCACTCGCGCTGCCCTTTTCCCTCGCCAGCCCTTCCTGCTCCGCCTGGATGCGCCTCCCCGCCCCCAGCCCTCCCGGGCCCGCGGCCACACTGATGGGCGGCGAGTGGCCCGACCGAGTGGAGCCGATTCAATTACATTGCAGCACCAGAGACACCTCGTCGGCCGGCCGCCTCTCCAGCAGGCTAATTAAATTCCCTCCGTGGAGGCGGAGCGGGAGTTGGGCTGGCCCTCCGCAGCCCCGGGTGGGGACAAGGGGACCACTAAGAAGTGTGCAGCGGAGGCTGCCCGCGCAGGATCTGGGAAGAAGGGGGTTCTCTGGGTTGGGAGGGGAAGAGATGCCTCGAGCCCTCCCCCACCCGACTTGGTGGGTCTGGTGGCCCCTGGCCAGAGCGCCTGCCCCAAGTTTGAGGGGGCGGTGTGCTTGGTGGGGAAGCACCTGCTGCCCCCAGCTGGGTTGGTGGCTACCAGCCCCGAGTGGAGTCTAAACTAGCCTTTGTCTGCAAAGTGCACCTAAAATACGTTAAAACCTTGTTAACCCCTGGGTGCCTTATCTGGGGCCCACACAGGGTGGGGTTTGGAAAGAAAAAGCAAGACCACCAGATGAAAAAAAGGGACTCCTTTTGTGAAGGCGCCGGAACAAAAGGCCGGGCTACTCTGGGTGGGAGCCTCCCGGCCTAAGCGGATTTCTAGGAGGCGGGGACGTGGGCCAGAAGGTCCTGGTGGGGTGCTTGGCCTGCTTGGCCGTCGTGGGGTTTTGTGTCCTCCCCTCCAAGGATGGGAGAGCAGGGGGTGGGAAACCTTTGGTGATGAGCCCGTGTCTGGCTCTCCTACGGTGTTACTTAAGCTCGGGGCACGTAAAAGTTGCTCACCCTGTGTTTACAGCCCCCCCACCCCCTCCCACGGGGATGGCGGAACCGAAGCCCAGGCTGCCGCCTGACTCAGCCGGGCCACGCCACGCCACAGGTGAGGGGCCCCTGGGCGCAGGCTCCGACTGGCAGGCTGCGTGTGTGTCATCCCGGCGGTGGCCTGCCGCCCCGAGGAGTCTCCACCCCGCCCGGGTGGACCAGGAAGCCAGAGCAGCTGCACTGCTAGATCTGGGCGCCTGAATGAGCTCGGGCCTGACCCCTGGGTGAAGGGGGTGGGGAGGTGCCTGATGGCCTCTGCTGGGTTGGTCTTTGTCACTTGGCTCAGCAAGGAAGGGGGAAGGTGGGGGCAGCTAGGGCTGGCCGGGTTTTGACACTTGGAGGGTTTCTTTCCGTGAACCTTGGGAGCCTGCGAGTCTGGAGCTAGTGAGGGGCTGGGGCTAAGAGCAGGGTCAGCCCCACTTTGGGAGGGGAAGCTGGGAGGCCCATCCTGCTTCCAGGCAGCAGCCTATCTGTGGGGCCAGGCTCCAAACAAGGCCACAGGCTGGCCTCTGGTGCAGGCCCTGACCTGTTGGGGACAGCTTTCAGAATCCTGGCTTGTCAAAGTTGAAAAGGGTTTATAGATTCCCAAGGTTGGTTTTCTGACATGGCTAGTGGCCTGGCCTCCCCAGACCTGGTGAAGCCGTAGCGTCTGGGGTCCTGGCCCTAGACTAGAGAATGCTTGAAGCACCCCCCCACCACACACACACCCCAGGTGATCCTAATATCCAGACTGGGGCTGAGAATCAGTCCCCTAATGGGTGGGCAAAGAGACTCGGGGCGGGGGGTTAGGGTTAGCACCAGAGCTGACATTCAGAAGGGGATCCCTCCGGAAGCTCCAGGGGGCTTCTCAAAACTGTCCCCTCTGGCGGTCGTCTGGCTGCCAATAACTTCCTTGTCCCTGGGAAGCTCCCAGAGAGCCTTGTGTTTTCAAAGCAGAAGGCGCCTGCCCCTGGGTCAGCATCTCCCACCTGGGGCACTGGAGCGAAATCTACACAGCGCCACTCGGTGGCTGATCTGAGTCCTGCACCTCCAAACTTGAGCCCTCCCCAGCTCCCTAGTTCCTAACTGCCCTTGACCCTTGGGCAGGTGGTGAGGCCCTCCTCCCCTCCCTGCACTGGAGAAGGAGGGGCCACTGTGCTCTGTGCCCCTACCTGATGGGTAGGTGCTGGTGGCTCCTACTTTTCCAGAAGAATGCAGGCGAGTGAGACCTGGCTGCTACCTCTCTCCTTGCCCCAGGGACTCGCAGGGGCTTGTGGAGTCAGCCAGCAAGGCCGGTTTTTCCTGGCCCCATCTGAAGGCTTGGAATTCCCAGCTTGGGTTACTCGAAGTCCACGCTGGGCTGGGGTTGGGTGGTAGCACGTTAATTATCTCTGTTATGGCAACACAGGGAGCCTCCAAACCACAGGGCTGCGCCCGGCCGCCTGCCGCCCTTCCCTGGTGTGCCGGGGGAGCTGGTTGGGAACCTGCAGGGATCTGTGGGGCGGGCGACATTTCAGCCAGGCCCCTGGGCCGGAGACCGTCTTGCTTTCATTTCTCCCTCTCTGGGAGTGCAGTGCGGGGCCCTGAGCTGCTGGCCGCACTTCCCCACTCTGGCCCTTCTCCCAGCCGAGGCCACAGGCGGGAGGGGACGCTGCAGAGTGTTCCTGTCAATGAGAATTTATTGGGCGTCTCCTGTGAACCCAGCGGGGCTCGCTGCTGGGAGGTGTAGGGACAGATAGCACAGGAGCGCGTCCAGGGCCGCCCTTTGCATGCTTGCCAAAACGCGCACCGGGGGCTTTTTAATCTGCTCTCTGCAGCTTCTCCCCTCCACCAGCCGCCTGGCTCTCGGCCTTGCCTCCGTGGGACCACGACACGCGGCCTCCATGCTCGGCCCCTGTGTCTGTGCAGGCTGCCCCCTGCCTGGGATTCTCCGGGCAGCTCCAAACCACCCCGGGATCCCTGAGGCCAGGCCCCTGCCCTGCCCTTCTTCATGCCTTGAGCGAGCCTGTTCCCAAGTGCAGAGGGAAGCAACTGTGGGGCCAGGGGAAGTGAAAGCAGCCTCTGGGGAGGGTGAGGTGGCAGGGGGAGGCCTGTAGATGAGGGGGAGGAATCTACGGGCTTGTGAGCATCTGTGCAAGAGAGGAGATCTGATTGAACTTGAGGCTCTGGGGGCCCCCGTGGGATTCAGGAATTTTGGGGAGTGACTTAGTTGAAGGAGGTTGGGGGAAGCAGGAAGCCTTCAGGTGTCGGGGCTCACTTTGGGCCGCACTTTGGAATCGTCTGGGGTACTTTAAATCACCCAGGCCGACCTGTGGCCAACAAAGCCCAGTCCCTAGAAGCGAGACCCGGACATCTGTATTTTGTAAGCGCCCACCCCCTCCCTCAGCCCAGGTGACCACAGACCCAGAACTGAGCCAGGAGTGCCTTCTGCTGCTGGGGGATCGGGAAAGGGACTTCTCCCCTTGGGGCAGGTGGACTGATGCTTTTTAAGGAGAACGGGGGTCTTACCCGGGAAACCAAAGTCTGTCCCTTTTGCCCCAGAGTTGGATGAGGCAACCCAGGGAGCCGGAAGCCCTCGCCTGCCAGGGGGAGACCCCGTCGCGGGGTTGTTGGATGGCTCTGGGCGCTCTGTTCCCCTGGGATGAGGTCCTGAAGGTGACTGTCCTTACCTGGCCCCCGGGTGAGCCGCGAGCTTCTCCTGCAGGGGCCCTCGCATGCAGAGTTGCGTTTGGATGGACCGCCAAGCCGTCCAGTACTGGAACCGGTTCCTCCAGCTGGAGAACTTGACGTGTGTGAGGAGTTGCACGTTGTAGGGGTGGGGGGCAGGGGGCTGCCAGAGCCCGCTGGGTGTGGGGCATCCCTCTAGCTGTGTCCCGTCTGTACCGTGGGCCTGCAGAGACCTCCCTCAGGCTGAGGGTTTAGGGGACACGTATGCCCCTCACCCTGAGTGGCCGGCAGCCCAGAGGAGCCCCCCGCGGGCATCTGATGTCACTCTGACCACTCCCGCCAAGAGCACTGGCATTCCTGTCCCCACCCTTGGTTCTGTGCACTTGACCTCTGGGTCTGTTTTCTCATCCGTAAAATTGGGGGACAAAGGGGGCACCTGTGTCCCAGACAGTTGGAGGTCCAATGCTTTCTCATAAAAGCTCAGGTCGGTGCTTGGCGCAGAGAGCTCTTGGGTGCGGGTTTGTCCAAGAAAACACACCACATCGCCGCCTTTTTGGGTGACCCCAGTATGCCTGGGGTTTTAGTGCGTGAAAACCTGAAGGCTCCGTTCTGTCCTGGGCCTTGCCCGCATGTGGGAGGGGCTGCGGCCTCCTCCCACCGACACTCCGACCCTCCGGAGTCTCACCTGCTGCCCCCCCAACCCCAGTCTGGAAACTGCGCATGTGCAGGTATCCCTCTACTCAGGCCACTTGGGACCCCTCCCCCAGTGGCCCTTCCTGTGCTCAGATGGTGGGGTGTGGCCACAGGCAGCAATAAAAGGAATTGGTGAGCTTTCGGTCAGGGCGGTCTCCAGGTCGGACAGGTGAAGCCCTCCCGGAGGAAAGTCTGTATGTCAGACTGAGCAGGACCAGGCGTCCAAGCAAGGTGGGCAGGGGCCTCCCTCGTGCTCACCCCCAGTGTTCTCTCCTGGGCTGAGCCAGAGCCGGGGGCACCCGCTGGTGTGCCACCCAGCCCGTGGTGGGAGGGGAGCATGCGGATGCCTTCGTGGGACAGGGGCCGTGGCGTCCTTGAGGAGGGCCTTAACTGTGAGGTAGGGATTATCCTCGGTTGACCGTCCTCCAGGAGAGATGGGGGCCCTCCACGGGGGTCCTCCAGGAGAGATGGGGGCCCTCCACCGGGGCCTCTGCCTGCCTGCAAAGTCCGGGAAGCAGGTTCTTGGTAGCGAAATTGCCAAGCGCATTGTCTTTGCGTCTTTGTTACCATCTTACACCTGCTGAGGGCGGGACTGTTCATTCACAGGACAGGAAGATACAAAGTTGAATAAGTAAAGCTCTAGTTCTCAGCGGGGACTCCTGCATCCTCAGCTTCTTTGGGGGCTGTGTGATGGCTTCCTGCCACCTCCGGAGTGGGGGGGAGGTCCCATGTCCCCTCCCTGGTAACTTCCGGAGAAAACTAAGCTCAGAACCAGCCCCCATGGAATGCTTGGCCCCTCCTTGGCCTCTGAGCCCCATTTGGGTAGTTGGTCCCTTCCAGAGGCCGCCTGATCAGGGCTGCTGGAGCTCCCAGGGGGAGCAGGGCGTGGGCTGAGATGCTGTGTTTGAGATCAGATGGATGTCCGGGCCTTTCCCTTCTGGGCACGTAGACTCTCTGCATCGTGCGGGGTTTTGCCTATAAGGTCTTAGAGGATTTTGCCTGACTGGAGGGCTCCCTTACTGGGGATGCCGGCCCCTGGGAGCCTGTTCCCTGGGCACAGGTGGTGCATTTTAACCTGATAGCTGGTTTCCAGTGCCGTGACTGGCGGGGGAGGGGGGAAGGGGGGAATGGATGCTGGGAAGGGAAAGGTGAAGTGTAAAGATTTGACGTCTAGGAGTGGGGTCCGGATGGCGCTTCCGTCCACCAGCAGCAACCCAGACCTCTGTTGACCCGCTTCTGGCTCAGCCAGCTCCCCTATGCACCCCTCAGCCCGTGGCCCCCGAGGGGGCAAGAAACCTCTTCACGTAGCCAACACCTGTCCCTCAGAGCCTTCGTTGCCCCCCATCCCGGTGGGTCACCGGGGCAGACGGGGCCGCTTCTCGCCGTGTGACCTCAAAGAGCTGGAAAGCCCTGAGGGTCACCCGTTGCCTGTGAGAGCCGGTTCTGGGCCTCCGCGTCCTGCTTGGGTTGCAAGATCCTTTCAGGTTTGCAGGCTTGGAGGGATTCGTGTTTAGGAGGTGAAGGATGCCTTAGGCCTGCACAGTTCACTTCCCGGCAGTTGCTGGAGGACAGCTGTGGACAGAAGGGGACCGGCCTGGCCTGTGGCAGGGTTCACTCTGGGAGCTCATGGCTCGTGGCGAACCTTTACCCGGGGGCCCTGTTCAAGGTCCCACTTTGGGCACAAGGTAGTTGGATTTCTTGGGGGTGGGGGGGGGGGACATTTGCTGGTGTCTGGGCATAGCATGCAGGGCTTTGCAGATGGTAGATGAGCCCAGTAGGAAGTACCCTTAGAACTTTCCTTTGATACCCCATATTCTTTTGGCCCCTGGTGTGTAACATTGAGAACAGGTGTTAATTCTCGGGGCTCCCATACATCATAAAGCGTGCTGTGCCCTGGGGGTCTATGACCTGTGTTCGTGGATGCTGTACATAAAGGGGGGCTGTGAACTTAGCACATCCCGTTACAGAATTCAGTAGGTGTGTTTTCAGTAGGAGAGGGTCTGGTCTACTCTTGTGACCGTGATGATAGTGGACCTTTTTACAAAAGTGAAAATCTTTTTTATAATTTGCAGCAGGTGCTGGCTTTGAGCTAAGCAAGGCCCGCTTGGTGGTGACACATGCCAGGATCATGGCCTCCTTCCCAGTGGGCCCTCACCCCCACATCTGAGCATGTGGAGGGGTCAGTCTCTCCCTGCTGAGTCGGGATGGAGTTAAGGTGTTGGTGACATCTGGGCTGAGGGTCCCGGCCACGAGCACGGCGAGCTCTAAGCTCCCACAGATACCGTCCACTGCCTGAGCCCAGGTAATTTTGGACCTGGTGAGACATACCCCTGTATCCAGCAGGCAGACCTGCCTGAGACAGTAGGGAGGGGTGGGGACTTGGGACAACTGCCCTTCTCAGGTTGATGGGTTTTGGTGATTTTAACTTTATCTGAGAAACTGGAATCTTCATTTTGACTTGAAGTCTCCCATTTTCAAACGTGGATTCATTCACTTTTAAGCAGCATGGCTTGACAGCAAGCCAAGTAAAGGCAGGTGGAGCGTCGGAGGAGGCCTGCTTCGCCTCTGCCCCTGTGCGTCTCGTTTCCCCCACCCCATCCCATTACTGATGGGGAAACCGAGGTTCGGATCTGGCAGGGTCCTACTGAGAAGTGGGATGGGAGCTAGACCTGGAAGAGGTCCTCTGGCTAGTTCTCCAACCAACAGTCCAGTCCCCTGCCTGAGCAAGGATGCGAGGCATCACCATCTTCCCCATCAGGTCTGTTGACTGAGGACCTACCCAGTGTCCTTAGGGGTGGGACTGCAGCGGGGACCAAGCCTGCCTCGCCCGCACAGCTCCTCCCCCCGCCCAGTCAGGTTTTATCTGTTTCAGAAGGACATAGCCTTGACCCCTGCCCTCCTGGCCTGTTTCCCCACCTGCTGCTCCATGGGAAGTTGGGGAGTTTCAGTGGCCGCCTCCTGGCAGGGTTGGGTTTCTTGCCTTGGGGACCTCTCCTCTCCATCGAACGCCTTTGACCCCCACCCGCTTCCTGCATCCCGTGCCTCAGGAGTCCACTGAAAGGGCACCTTTGTGAGCCAGACTCGGCTCGGAGGTGGCCTGGTTGGCTCGGGTGCCGTCGGGCACATGAAAGGGTCCCAGACCTGGCTTGTCACCTGGACCCTCAGGCGGCCCCAGGGTGGATCCCCTCTGGCCAGGAGCTGTGGGGAGGTGGGGGTCCCACAGTCACATCCTCCTTCTCGCTCCCGGGTTGTATGCCAAGTGGAAAACGGGTCTGGTGGGTGCTGTCCTAGGACTGGGGTCTGCAGAAAGCGAGGTGACCCCAGGGAGTGGCCCTCCTGGAATCTTTCCACCTTGGTTCCCAGCACAGCAGCAAGGGAGAGGGTTCCAGCCGCTCTCTCCCCGCCTCCGTTTGCCCATCTGTACAGTGGGCGGAAGAGGCAAGGCCCCTTGGGATCATTTGTGGTGGGAGACTCACTGGCCCTGAGACTCCCGGTGGCCATCCACCTCCAGGAGGCAGCGGTGTGCAGAAACCGCGGGCGTGGGGTGGGCGGAATCAGCCTGGCTCCTGCTCCGACTCCCGCTCCGCCCTGCGGTGACTCTGGGGGGGCCTCCCTGACCTCACTGCCGGCTGAGGTCTGTTCACAGAGTTACTCTGATGCTCCGGGCAAAGTGGTCCGTGCGGCCATGCGGACCGTCCGCGTCGTTGGGGGGCGGCTCCCCGGGTCCCAGACTCTGGGCTGCAGCCCGACCCTGTCTCTTGGCCTTCTCTTGCTTCCCCGGGCTGCGGTTGCTGCCTCTCCCGCCCCCTCAGGACGGCTGCCCCGCCCCCGCCCCTGCTGTCCATCTGTCCTCATCTGTCCGTCCAGCTCCTGGAGACGCAGCAGCTGCTCAGAGTATTTACGCGGTCAAATGCCGCTGCCATCTGCTGCCTTGCTGCTGTCCTTTGCCTCCACCCACGGCCTCTGCCAGTCCCCGTTGTCAGCAGCCTTGAATCTCAACCCCTAGACTGTCCTTGGCCAGCTCTGGCGTGGGGGGGGCCCCCAGGATGCCACCCCACACCCGCTCTGCTTTCCACCCGTCTTGTGGCTCCCGCTGGGAGGGGGCGTCCCTCCTGGGAGCCTCCCGGCCCCGTGGCCCACACCCGTTAAGCTGTTACTGGGTGCGTGGGCCTGTAGTGATGTGTGTAGGGGTCTCTCCCGAACGTTCCTCGCTCTGGTTTTCCTTAGAACCTGGATTTGGATTTGGTCTCCCTACGGGCCCCCCGCTGTTGAGCACTGTTCATGGTGCGAGATGGTGTGGCCTGGGCTGGACCCCGCTCCGGGCTCGCGGTGGCTCTCGGCTGACCTGGAAATTGGCTTTGGATGGGGGTGGGCTCCGCTCTCGTTGACTGTTTCTGGGGGGCCCTCTCCGCCGCTCCCGTCTTGGGCTCCCTGGTGCCTTAATGCTGCTGAGTGACAGGTGCGCACGGGGAGGGCGGCAGCCACATGGTAAAGGGGGCTGTTGCCTTACTCATTTTGGGCCTGGCCGGGGTCTCTTGTGGACACGCAGGCTGGCCCCGCTCTGCCCCTGCCCTTCCTCTCTCCCTCCCTGCCGTCTCTGCCCTTCTCCCTGGTTCCAGGTCAGGACCCAGGCCATCTGCTGGGGCCTTTCCCTGCTCCAGCGGCCAGGCCAGCTGTGGCTTTGGCCAGCTCCTGCCACCGTAGTCTGGGGGATCAAGTCCTCTTCTGGGACTCGGCACAAGCAAGCAGCCCCGGTCCCTTTAGCAGCCTACGACCTGACGGGCTGTCCTCAGTCGAGAAAGGACTTGAGGCCTAAGCAGGCCACCCTGTGCACCCGGAGCAGGAAGGCCTTCCCAACTCTCCCACCCCCCACCCCCAAGAAAAATTGCTTCGTGCGAGTGAGCTCAGAACACGCCGAAGGCAAATATAATAATGAATTTATTATGAAGCTGCTCGGGCTCCCAGGATCACGTGGTACCCCACACCGCCACCACCCACCCGGTCTCCGCGGCGGGGTCACCCTGGCCTTGTCAGGGCTGCAGGGGCACCCCCTTCGAGGGGCGCGGGGGTCGCCGAGCGGGAGGCGTGCGGGGGGAGCGTCCCGAGCCCAGGGACGTGCTGTATTTGCTCACAAACATTTCTTTCCGTGGTAATGGAAATTCACCAGGGGCCTGAGGGGGGCATCCCAGTCCTGACTGCGCTCGCTGGGCTGGACAGGGGGGCCCCCCCGCCGGCCCGGCCCCGCGGGCTGTAATTACTCCGGGGTGGGGGGGGCCGCTGTGGGGGAAGGGGCGGACGGGTGCTTGAACCAGGAGCCCGCAGAAAACTCGTCTCAGCCATTAGCTTGTAATTAGAGAGCATGGAGGGAGCAGGCCCGAGGTCTGGTGCCGGGCAGAACCCATGAAAGGAAGCGGTAATTACAGGGTCTGCGGGAGGCCGGGTGGGAGGCCCGCGTGCTGATTAATACGACAGGAGGGAGGGGGCCGGGACCACAATTCATGGCGTGTTGCCCCCCCCCCCCCCCCCCATTTAAATCCTGCAGATCCGGAGCACGGGGTACGCTCTGGAGAACCAGGACAAGGTGGGTTTCCAGAGAGAGGGAACTGCAGCTGCCCTGACCACGGGGCCGGCCCTGCACTTGGTTTTCCTTCCTTTTGCCTTTTTTTTTTTTTTTTTTTTTTAAAAAAAGCCTTGTGCTGCTTCTGGCCACATTAGAAGCAGAGGCAGAAGAGGAAAAGTATTGATTAAAGACGCCACACTGGGGAAGAGGAGCCGCGGGAGTGGCGAGCCCCGGAGCACCGTCCGTGAAAGGGGCAGCCCAGTGGGTTTGCTCCGAGCCCCTGGCAGGGCAGTAGGCTCTCGGCTCAGAGCCGGCCCCGGGGGGCCCCGGGGGCATCCTGGCCTCTCCACAAGGGTACCCAGGAGTGGTGGGATCTCACCTCCAGGCCTCTGGCCGTGGCAGCTTTTTGCTTTGGGGAGGCTGCGTGGGCGGCCAGTGGTGGCAGAAGCCCCAGCCGAAGGAGGACAGCTGAACGTGATGTAAATGAGAAGGCCGGGAGGGCGCGGTGCGGAGGGAGCCCGCACCTGCCCCCTGCGCTGCCCCCGGCCCCCCAGCTCTCATCCATCACTGGCCTTCACGCGGTGGAGCTTATTCCCAGCTGTTAGGATAACGAATTTACATGAGCTGATAATGTAGACGAGAATTCAGTTAATGGCCAGGAACACAGAAGTTAATAAATACCTTCTCTAATGAGGGCATGGGGAGCAGGCGCCCCCTGTTCCCCTGGGGCCTCCTGAGGGTGCGGGGGCCACCCCCAGGCCCTGTCTCCCCTCAGCCCACCCCTGTGGGCTCTGCGGTCGTGGCAGCACCCGCCGTGGCCTTGGCCAGAGGGCACGTGCGTGGGGGAGGCCCAGGCCCGCATCTGCTTCCCAGGGCAGGGCTTAGGGGGCAAGGGGTCCCCACCCAAGGCTGCATCGAGTCAGAGTAGGTCCGGGGTGACCCTTTGCCAGGCTTCGGGGTCCTGTGAGCTTGGCCTGTGGCTCTTCATCGTGGGTACCAGGGAACTGCCATCCCGGCTGCTGGGGGTCCCCCAGCCCGCCCTCCCAGTGCGCAGGCTGCAGGAGTGCTGCTAATTTTAGCTCTCTAATGAAGTGGCTGGGTTGGGAGGCTATTTTAAGTGACCTGACAGCAGCAGCAGCTTTCCAGGCTTGCAGCGCCCCTGGAGCCCACAGCTGACACCACGGCAGAGATGGTGGCTTTGGGGGACCCCCAGGAACCCAGAGGATTCCGGCCAGAGCCCAGGGAGCTGGTGCTGGGCTTCGCCTGAGGGGAGACTTAGGCGGGAGGGGAGGTTATTCGGGGCCAACAGGAGGGTGACCATGACGTTCACAGGACAGCTGATCCCCAAAGACCCTCATCACCAGGCCGGGTTCGGGAGCAGTAGGTAAGGATTTGGGTTTGAGTTCCGGCAGGGGAGGCCCTGGCCCGAGGGGCGTCTCTGGGGCCTCTGTTGGCAGGCCAGCTTCACGCTCCTGAGTCTCCGTCTCTTTGATGACCTTGCCCCCACTAATGTACTTACTAAGATTTCACGTGTTAGAGAACGCGCACACGTGAGCAGGGGGACAGGGAGAAGCAGACTCCCGGCCGAGCAGGGAGCCCCACGTGGGGCTCCATCCCAGGACCCCCAGACCATGACCTGAGCCGAAGGCAGATGCTTGAACCAACTGAGCCACGCGGGTGCCTCCGTGATCCCCCACTCTGTGAAAGCCTGGTTGAGCGCAGGGAAGTTACGGCATAGGCACGAGCACGGAAGTGAGACCTTTGGTCCTCTTGCTGCCACCCGGAGACACCCGCCCACACCTTAAGGGGTCTGTGATCCCTGGGGTCTGGCCTGGGATTTGTCCTGTGCCACCCTGGCCCGCACTGCCAGCTGGCAGCCACAGCGGGTCTGCCCGGGTCACCAGCTGGCTGGCCCATCACATGGCCACTGGGCGGTGGCCTCCCATCAGCTCCTGGGCCTTGGGGACTGGTCACTGCGAGGTGCAGTGACCGCATTGCCTACCTCCCTTCCCCACTCCTTGTCCCCTCGTCCCCATCTCTTAGCTCCGTGTGCGCTGTGGGCAGGAGGAGTGGGGTCTGGATCAGGGCCCTGACCACTTGCGCATAAACAGGGTGCGGGGTTTCTGTTCCAGTAATCTCAGCCCTGCTGTTAGCCTTCTGTCGGGCCCTGGGTCCGAGGCTTCCCTGCCCCATCTGTAAAATGGGCACACTGGCATCTTTCTCACAGAACTGGCTCTCTAAGGAGTGAGGGAACAGGGACGGTGTGGTTGACGGTCCCCGATGGCATCGAGGGGCCCATTTTGGAGACTGTGGGTAAAGGCGGAAAGTATTTGGAGATGATCGAACTTTTGGGGCTCCAGGAAGGCTGTGGTCCAGCTGGAGGGCGGTGGTCTCATCCAAAGGCTCAGCTGGGCCGGGGCTTGGGACAAGGCTTCTGTCTGGAGGCGGCAGGAAAGCTGGGACTGTCCCCGGCCCCTTGAGCCCCTCCGCTGAGGCGAGGCGAGGCAGTGGCCACCGTGCCTCTGATGGTCTCTTGGAAGTCGCGCCGTCGCTTCTGCCGTGCTCTGGTCATCAGAAGTGAGTCCATAAGTCTGGCCCCTGTCAGGGCAAGAGAGCTCATCTCCATCCCTGGAGGGGCTTGAGGAGCAAAGATTTGGTGGGTGTGTTTTTGAGACCCTGTGGTGACACGCATTTCAGCCATGCGTGTGTGGGCTCGTCCGTCTTTTCCTGGTCGAGCGTCCTGTTGAGGCCTCGGAGCGGGCAGCGGTGCAGGGTGTGCAGGGGTGCCGTGTGGGGCCCGGAGATGGGGTGTGAGTCCTGGGCGCGTAGAGCCAGCCTATGTGGCCTTAGGCCGTGCGTGTGACCAGTACTGGACTGGGAACAGCTCCCAGCCTGTGTCCCCGCCGCCCCCCTGCTCTGCTGGCCTCCCCCAGGGCATCTGGGGAGGTGACCCGGCCACGCCTAACTGATGTCCCCTGTGGGAGAGAGCCCGGGGTCCCTCCTCAGGCACCTTGGCTCCCGGCTGCCCTTTGCAGCCACGCCTTCCCCCGAGCGTTTGGCGACCGGCGGGCCTCAGCCCCGGGTCCGGTTCACCCGCGGTGTCTCCGAGCACCGTCTGTCCCCCCCCCAGCCCCCCTCCCCCCGGAACAGCGGTCGCCGGCCGCCCCGGCTGTGGGTGCTCAGCGCGCCCTGGAGGACTTCTGGGCCGGCCGCGCCAGCTCCTGCGGTGGGTGGCCGTGGGGGCCACCCCCAGTAGCATGTGGACTTGTGACCCCACATCGCCTGGTCCCCCGGGTGGGGCGGGCAGCCCAGTTCTGGGAGCGTGTGTCCTGGTTTGCGGAGGCCGAGCGGTGTGGGCGCCTTGCTCATCTGGACCCGTGTTTCTGCCCCTCCGTGGGCTGGTGGACGGTTCCATCAACGGCCCCTGGTGTGCGCCGGGCACCCGCCAAAGCCCCTTGTGTAAATTCGTTCCTTGAAGCCCATCTAGATGAACCTGCAAGGTAGACTTTGTCCCTAACTGCGTTTTCTAGACGAGGAGACAGGCCCAGAGAGGCTGTGACTTGCCTGAGGTCACATGGCTTTGAGGCTGCAGAGCAGAGCCGGATTCGCGGCCCAGGTACCTGGCCACCAAGGGATGCTCAGTTGACCTTCGGACCCCCACTTCCTCACTCCGTGACCTTGGCCACACCTCCTGTGCTGATCGTGGCCTGGGGCCGCACTCCCGGAGCGCCGGGTCTGTCTTGCTCAGTGGTCCTCCGGGGGTTGGCCTGGTGCTGAGTTGACCAGGAATGACCCGGGCCTGAGACCTGCATTTTCTGGCCATCAGACTGCTGGGGAAGGGACCCCCCACACCCCCTGGATTCTCAGGTTTCTCTCCTGGGGTTCACCCCCTGCCCCCGCTGTTCCAGAAAGAGGAGGATGTGTGTCTCAGCCGCTCAGTGGAGCTGTTTAGTGTGGCGGCCGGCCTGCAGGCAGGCCATGGGCATGGTGGGGGTCCTTTGTTCCCCAGCACAAGCCCTCACCCTGCACCCCCGCCCCCAAGGATGGCTTTTCCTGCCTCGCCTGGTGCTCTGGGACTCAGGCTTAAGAACGTGTGCATCTGGGCCTGCTGCTTCTCCTGGCTAGTTTCTGCGGGGGGGGTTGGGCAGCAGGTCGGCGCCTGACCCCTGGGGGTCCCCCCTTCTCGCCTGTTGGCCCACGGAGCTGGATGTGGAAGCTGGTTCCAGTTAGACTCTTAGGCTCAGCGCAGAACCCAGAGGAGGCGAGGGGGGCTCTGGGGGCCCCGGAGAGCCTCTTGGGGTGTGGGCTGCTGCCTGGGGGCGCCCCTTGCCGCTGCCCTGCGAGAAGTGTGTGTTCTTTGCCCTGTCGTGTTGGGTGCCCTCCCATCGTGCTGCTCTACCCGCGACTCCCAGGGACCCTTCCCGGATGCCTGCCCCTCCTGGGTGTCCATCTGGGGGCTTGGAAGTCGATTTGCTTCTCCCGCACATGACCCGCGGCCCCTGCCCGCCGCAAGGCCATCGGGCTTGATTTATGCCCCTGGAACGCGCCCGCGGCCAGGGCGGGGAGCGGGGCCGGGCCTCGCAGGTGGCCCCGAGAGGGCAGGGATGTTAATGGAAAACTTATTTATGGCGCGACGCCCTCGGCTGCCTGATGGAGCTGGGCCTGTATTGATCGGGCTCTCGGGAGGCCGTTCAGCCTCCTCGTTGACACTTGGACAGGACGGGAAAGGCCTGTGGGAAGATGGCTGTGTGTGTCCGTCCCCCCCGCCCCCATGGCACCTGGTGTCCCCCTGGCGGGCAGCAGCTCCTCCGTCAGTGAGGCCTGAACCCGGCCCCCAGCGGGCAGGGTGTCCGGGGCGGCCGCACTCTCCCCCGCCATGGCTGGCACAGCTGCCCATGGGGCCGTTCCCTGAGGCACCTGTGTCCGCAGGGACTTGCCAGCATCCCTGGCTGGCCTTCCCGGGGCAGAACCCGAGTCTGTTTTCTCTAGAATGGGGGCAGGAGCAGCGCCGGCCTCCCCTGTGGGGGTAGAAGGCGGGGGGGGGGGGCGGTGGCAGAAACCTTAGTGGGGAGTAGCTCTGCGGCTGTCTTCCTTCCCGCCGCTGGGGCGTCCCCCTCCGCCCGGTCCTTGTTGCTGTGAGGACACCAGACGCCTTGTCGCCCCTCCCGTACGTGGCCGGAGATGCCGCTGGTGCTGTGCGCGCTTGAGGCTCTGACTGTGGGTCGGCGGGGCTGGGGGTCCCGCGGCCCTGCTCTCTCTGCGCCGCTGCCTGTCCTCTGTCTTGCCTGTCCTGCCGGGGCCACCCGCGTCTGCTCCCGTCCCTGTCCCTGCATGCTGCTCGCTGGTGCCCCGCGGACACCCCCCCCCCCCCCCGGTGCTGGGCCCTCCTACTCTCTGGGTGACCTCTGGTTCTTCTTTTCCTGTTTCAGGCATGAGCCATGAGCCCAAGTCCCCTTCACTAGGGATGCTTTCCACGGCGACCAGGACCACCGCCACCGTCAACCCCCTCACCCCCTCGCCGCTCAATGGCGCCCTGGTGCCCAGCGGCAGCCCCGCCAGCAGCAGCACGCTGTCGGCCCAGGCCGCGCCGTCCTCCAGCTTTGCCGCCGCGCTGCGCAAGCTCGCCAAACAGGCGGAGGAGCCCAGAGGTAAGAGGCGCGCCCGCCAGGCTGCAGCCCGAGGGGGGAGAGCGAGCGCAGCCCCCTCCTCCCGGGCCTCGTGGGCTCCTGGGGGGGGCAGGTGCGCGGCCGAGAGACACGGCCGTTCCCCGCCACCGGGAGCCCCGGGAGCCGCGCTCGCAGGACCCCGCGTGCGCCCCCCGCCGCTCCTGGGTCTGCCACGCTGCTTGGTTCTGGTCAGACCCTCTGGGACCCCCGCCTGGCCGCTGAGCTCGCCCCACCCCGGTACCTGCGCTTTGCTTCGGCCTCTCTGCCGCCTCTCTCTGGCCTCGGCCCCTGAGCTGCTGCGGGGGCGGCCACGGTCTCCAGAAGCCTGTTGGTCTCAGAGTGGGGGGATCTTTGGAACAGCGCCTCCCATGACTGCCTAACTCCCCAAGGCACGGATCACGTGCTGGCGTGGATGGGTGTCCCCCAGAGGTTCGGAGCCCTGGCGTCTGGGGTCACTCGGGCAGTGACATGCTGTGTGGCTTTAGGCGAGTACTGACCTTCTCTGGTTTTGGTCTTGATTTGGGGGCTCTCGGGGGTCTCCAGCTTCAGGTGCTTGTGGGGACCACTACCCAGGTGCCCATGTTCGTCCTGGTGATGGGCTGCTGGTTGGACAAGTGGGTAGGAGGCAGTTTGTGCCTGGGGCCTCTGGGAGACCCCGGCTGATCTCTGGACATGGGCAGAGGAAGCAGGGACCTGGGGATCCGTTTTGCCCCAGAGGTTCAGGGCTCGGCAGAGGGGACATTGGCCCTGACGGGGACTGGCTGGGAGGGGGGGTGTCTTCTAAGTTCCAAATCTCCCCTCTTCCTGGTTTTTGGGCTGAGGGGGACGTGTAAGGGGAACGAGCAGACTGTGGCCCAGGAGACCAGACTGCTGGGACCTGGTTGTGCATCCTGTCGTGGGGCCATTGGGTCTGGCTGGGCAGCCCGTGGCTCCTGGTAGACACCCACACCCCTCCTCGCCTTCCATGCCCCCGGGGCGCACTCCCTGGCCACGTCCAGGAGGGCCTACTGCTCCCAGCAACGGTGTGCTACACGCTTGGGGCGCAGAAGGCCGCGAGCTCCCTGCCCGGGCCCGTGGAGGCCCCCAGACCAGCCGACCTGGAGGGGACGCACAGCGGGGATGGAGTGGTTGAGGCTCCATTGTCCCCTGGGAGGTGACAGGCCACCCCCGTGGCTGAGTTTACCCGGCAGCTCCCTGCTCTGGCCTTGTCCTTTCCCAGCGTTCAGAAGGCAAGTGTTGGCACATGGCAAAATGCTGTTTGTGCCTGTGCTGAGTCCCTCCTGCCCATCCTGCGGGCTCACTGGGCTCGTCCTGGGGCGACACCTCACCGCGCCAGAGGACGCAGCCATGGAGGGGCCCTTTTTCTCCTTGCAGAGGCAGGCAGGGGAGGTCTGGGGCTGGGGGTCACGCGAGGGCCGTGGGCACAGGGCAGGAGCCTGCCTCGATGGCCCTGTCTGCTCTCCGCTGCCCCAGGCTGCTCTCGGCGTCCGGCTGGGCGGATGGGCCAGCAGGCCGTCGACACGCCAGAGGCTTCTGGGTGGGAAAGGCCGGGGAACAAAGTGTGCTGCTGGCAGAGGCCGGTCCCGTGGCTGTGGGGCCCAGTTCACAGCTGTGAGCCGGGCGTTCGCCGTTGCTGCCCTGAGAAGAGTGAGTTGGCGGGGAGGGGCCGGGAGAGGGAAGATGGGCACCAGCCATGCCGGCTAACGGGAGCACGACCTCTGCGGCTGGCTGATCTGCGGTCACCCCGTCCTTCAGATGTGGGTGGGGCCGGGGCTTGGGGGACTCAGCGTCCGAGGAGCGTGTTGCAATCCGGGCCGCCCCTCGCTCGGGTTCCACCGTGGGCCCTCCTCGGCCCTCGTCACGCTGTATCTCGAGAGCTGTGGGGTTTCTGGCGGCCGAAGGCCAAGTTGGGAGAGTTCAAAGCCTTGGAGCTGGGACCGTGAGCTGTTTCCGATTCTTGATCTGACCCACCTGCCCCATCAGGCCTCGGTTTGAGAAAACCAGGAGGTGCTGTCCCTCTAGGGGAGCGTCCCCGGGCTGCACCCGTGCCTGGTCTCCTTCTTCTCAGTCGCCCCCAGTGTGACCTTGCCGGCTCCTCTGCCCATCAGCAGGAGGGGCTCACGGTCCAGAGTGGCCCAGTGTACAGATGGCCGGGCCGAGGCTCAGAGAGGCCAGCTGTGAGCCCGAGGTGCCCGGCTCGTGCGGACGTGCCTCTGCCCCTCGCTGGTGCTGAGACCTGTCGAAGTGGGCTCGCAGAGCTGGGGTTAGGACGGCAGCCCCTCGCTCCTGGACCCACCTTGGTGGTGCGGGGCGGCGGGGGGGGTCGTGGGTGATGGGGGCTGTTGGCTTCCAGAAGCCTGGGGGCAGTGGGGGCATGAGGAGGGAGCCAGCAGGTCCCAGGGCTTCTGCCCTGCCTTTCCCCCCTGGAACCAGAGACCTGCTGAGGGGTGGGCTTGGTGGTCGGGGAAGGACCCGGATACTTGTGAAATTTTACAGATTCATTCAGGGCCGTGAGAGCCCCCCTTCCGAAGCAGTAAGATGCCGACGTGTGTGGTGTCCAGAGTCATGCAGGCATGACCCTGAACTCCCAGGCCATGTCCTTGCGCCTGCGGGAGCCCCGTTCCTGTCCGCGCGCTCCCCTCCACCCCTGCCCCGGAACCATGATAGGCTGGTGGGGGGGAGGGGTGGGGACACTGAGCACGTGTGACTGGCTTCCCGCGCTCCACCTGATGTTCCAGGGCCGGCTGGCACCCCGCATCTGTCACGGGCATGTGTGACCCCCCTCTGCCATCTCAGGGCTGGAGGACTCGGGTCCCGAGACCCCACAGCCTCTGGCCCCTCCCTGGCCTGTTTGCTGAGCTGCCCCCCCCCCCCCCCCCCGCCAGGGCTCCTGTCTCTGTGGGCACCCGTGGTACAGGTGGGGTGGGGACCGCAGGGGCCGTGGGAGAGGCAGGGCCCGTCCTGCCGGCCACATGCAGCCCGGCGTGTCTCCGGTCACCTGGGACCCTCTCCCCTGCCACCCCTGCCTTGCTGTGAAGCGCCCGTGTAGGCTGAGCCCTGGCCCGCGCTCTCCCCTCCGCTTCTCGGGCTAATGTCTTTGCTCACGTTGTCGTGCCCTGAGGGTACAGTTGAAACCTTCAGTTCAGAGGAAGTCATCTCTGTGCTGCACTTTGCTCTACCTTGAGAGAAAGAATGAGAACCGAGAAATCGGCCCTTTGATGGGGAATTCTGTCTGCGCTGAGGTTCGGAGAAGCCTGGTGTGCTGCCAGACTGCCCCGGGGGGGGGGGGTCGGGGTGTGGAGGGGAGGTGCCCGCTGCTCCGGGTGGAGCTGTGGGTGCCACCAGGGCCTCGGCGCGGAGAGAAATGCCTCGTGCCCCGGCTCACATCCTTGCTGTGTGTCCCGGGCACCTCGCTTGACCTCTCTGGGCCTCTCTCTTTTCTTAGCGATCTTGTTCTGGATCTGATTCAGAGAGAACACCCTAGGGCCAGGCATATAGCAGCTGCGTGCACCCGGTGGGGGCCGCCCGTGCCCTCCTCCCCTACCTCTGACCACTGTGCAGGGAGGGTCCTGGAAAGGAGAGGGTCTCCGTGGGAAGAGGGTGGGCTTGGACCCGCGGGCCCCGCCCATCCACGCTGGGGGTCAGCTGCTACCGCTGCGGCTGCTCTCTGTCCCCGGGTCCCCTCTTCACCCCTTGGGATAAAGGGTGCCCGGGGAGTGATCGCACCCACACGGCACATTGTTCTGGAAGAGGCTTGGTCCCGGCCATACCCAGGAGACTCTCTCCATGAGGGGCCGGGGCGCTCCCTGTTGAGGCAGCTCACGTGGGGCTCCTCCCCTGTCTCTGGCCACAGAAAGGATGTCCTCCTGGGCCACTCGGCCCTCCGTCCCCTCTCAGCTCCAGCATTGGCCTGGCTGCCTCATCCCTGCCCATCTCCACGCCAGATCCTCTTCCGGGCAGAGACTGTTTACCCCCCCCCCCCCACACACACTCTCTCCATTGGCATTGGAAGCCCCAGTTTTAGCCTTGGAATGAGCCCCAGCCTAGGGAACCCCAAGACTGCACTGACCCTCAGAGTGTCCCAGCCTCCGAGGCCTGCCCTGCAGGGCTTGTCGGGACCCCGGCTTTCTGTGGGCGGGGAGGTGCTTGGGAATGACTAAGTGAGGGCGTGAGTCAGGAAGGGCCTCGCCTCGAGTGTGACAGCAGCCCCCCAGCGGCCCAGACCCTGAGCTCCCTGCAGAGGGCGAGCCTGGGCGCCCGCATCCCTGCCGGCCCGGAGCATGACGCAGCAGGGGCCGCTGCCAGGTGCTGGCTGTGACTGGCTGTGGGGCGATCTCGCCTCCCGCAGGGCCGCAGCGCCCATCTGCCCAGGGCCGGGCAGTGGTGTGGCGAGCCTGCCAGGTCCCTGGGGCTGTGCGCCTCCCGTGAGCCCACCCCGAGGGTCCTAACTCAGATGTGTTGTCCCTGCGCGGCCGGCCCACTTTCTCTGCCTCGCACAGTGCACACTCTATGCCTCTGTCCAGGGCAGGTGGCACTGGGCTGTCCCTGCATGGCCTGGGGGCCCCGGTTGGGCAGAGGAAGCATGGTGGGCCCCGAAGCCTCTGGGACCTATTCCTCTCCCTACAAATTGGGTCAGGCGCGTAGCGTTGCCACCCTGGACCCCACGGGGTGGTGGAGCAGCCTTCCCGAGGGGGCATCTGCCAAGAGCACTGGCCTCGGGGGTGGGGGCAGTGGGATGTGAATTTCTAACACTCCAGGTCCAGGGCCCCAAACACCACGGGCGCCCCTGCCTGGCTTCCTTCCCTAGCACTTCTTGGCTTTCTGCCTCGTCTTGTCGCCGGCTTGGCAGGCGGGTCTGGTTACTGCCGGGCCTCGGGAGCTGCCGGAGCCCAGGGCGCGTCCCTCCCTTGGCAGAACGCGCGGGTGGGACTGTGTCCCCCAGCATTGCCGCCACACAGCTGGCCTGGTGGAGCAGGGCGGGGCTTCCCTGCTGCCCCCTAAAATCTCTTTCTTTCAAAGAAAACAGCCAAACCAGGGAAGGCAGGATCTGGCCTGGCACGCTCCCCGTGGCATGTCACCCGTGCGCTGGCATTTCCCCACGGGTATCTGTGGCCCCATCTGTCTCCAAGCACAGGTGTGAGCTCGCGGTGGGGGGGACCTTCTCCTCTGGTCCCTGGGCCCTTGGGGTTCTGGAGGCAAGAGCTGGAGGGCCCGGGAGGCTGGAGCTGGAGAAGCCGCGTGTGCCCCCGATGCAGGGATATTGGGGGGGGGGGGGGGGCTGGGTGGGCAAGATGGGTCTGACCAGAGCAACGGACCAGGGGCGATGCCCAGCCCGGGGGCATTTCACATGGCAGGCTTCCCCTGGCCATGGTGACACAGCACCAACTTGGCCCTTTCGCCTTCCCAGGGCTCTCTCTGCCTCCGTGCCCCTCGCCCCACACCGCGTTGCCCCCAGATGTCCGAGCCCGTCGTCCTCGCCAGCCCCAGTTCTGTCCATTGGCCAGTAACGGGTCCCTGGAAACATGGCTCGTAAGAAAGACCAACGCCTTGACTTTGCCGATTTGGGTTTACGGACCGTCGCGTATGGCAGATTGGGCCCAGGACCGTGCTGGTGCCTGGCGGCCGTGAGACGGGGTGAGAACTCCAGCTGGCGGGCAGGTGGGGCGACCCCCGGCCTGGAAGCGGGTGTGCGGGGGCCTCTTTCCCAGCCCCTTCTGCCCAGACCCATGGGTCGTCGGAACCATGGCCCTCAGCTGGGCAAGGACTGCCTGTGCACCTCCGCCCCCGCTGTCCCCACTGGGCTGGGCCGCAGGACGCCCCTGCCTTCGATGGCATTTGACCTCTGTCACCTACACACTGAGCTTCCCAAAAGGCACACGCTGTGGCTGTTCCATTGGGCACGTCCCAGGGAGGCCGACTTTGCTACCGTCCGGGAGGTGGTGTCCGGGGGACTGCCTGGCGGGACGCGTCCTGCGGGCCCCACGGCCCCTCGGCCTCCGCGAGCGGGGAGCACCACGCTGTCGGCCAACCTGCCTTCTGGGGCCAAATGGTGCTGGCCCACCGGGCCTGGGGGAGGAGAGGCCGGGGAGGGCCGGGCAGCCGGGGCTGTGGGGCGCCGGAGGCCGGCCGTCCTCTGGAGAACAGCAGCCTGCCCAGGGGCCTCCCGGCCCCGGAAGCGGGCCTCCCAGGAAGACGTCCTGAGGGTCCCTCTCTAGGGAGACTGTCCCCTCATGTCCTCCCTGTCATCCGTGCTGAGAACCCTAACCGGGTGCAGGGTGAGGCCCGGGGACCCCGGCTGGTGTGGTGGGCCGGAGGGGTGGGTGGGGGTCCTGCAGCCGGGCACGGAGGTTCCCACGGTGGCGTCCAATGGGTGGCAGGTCCATGTGTCGGTGGCCGACTGCGTGTGTGTCGTGGAGAGCGGACGGCGTGGAAGGTTTGCACTTTGGTTTCCAGGCTCCCCCGCTCTCGTCTCCCGAGTCTGGGGTCTCAGCTGTTAATTACGCGTGCCCGGCGGCCTCGGCGCTAATCCCCCACGGCAGACAGCGGCGGGGACGGCGCGCGCCGCCTCCTGCCATCCCGCGCTGCCCGCGCCTGCAGATGGGCTCCTGCCGTGTGCCTCCGGCTAATCAGGGCGGTCACGGGAGCGGGGTCGCGGTGGCCGCGTGCTAATCGTGGGTGCGTGGTCAGGGATCGATTACGGGCTCTGGCCGGCCAGTGATGTCGCGCCCCCCCCCCCTCCCCAGGGATGAGGTTGCTAATTGTCGATGGCCTCCCAGTCCGAGTGCACCTGGGCCCCCGAGCGCCCCCCGCCACCTGGCCTGGTGATTAGAAATGAGGTTAATCTGGAGAGGCGAGTTAATGGCGGGAGGTGGGGCCCCTTGGCGGAGGGGCTGGTGCTGTCAGGGGCTCCAGCTTGCGAGGCCCCCCAGGGCGGTTGCGCTGCAGGGCTCCGAGCTGCGTGGGCCGCCGGGCCATCTGCCCAGTGTCTAGAGGCCGCAAGCCTGCTTGGCCTTTGACCCCAGCTTTTCCTCCAGGCTCTTGGTGGTCTCTGCCTTGACCCTGGGTGCTCTTGGCCTGTGTGTGTTTTCCTTCCTTCCTGTTCTGGCTCCAGAACACACATACAGTCCTCTCCGCCCCCACGGGCGGAGGGGCCTCCCAGGGTGTGGGCCTGGCGGCCGAGCGTGGGGCTAAGTGGGAGACACGCTGTGAGTGCAAGAGACACAGCAGCCCTCACAGAGACGGGTGGCAGGGGGTGGGGGCCACACCAAACGAAATGCGTCTCCACATACAAGGGAGGGTTTGCCGGCCGTAGAGAGGAAGGGGAGTCCTGACCACATGTGGCCTAGGACCACATGGACGCGCCATAAAATCCAACTGAGTGAGCAACCACCGGTCCTGAAGGTCACGTCCGGGGGGATCATTTAGGGCAACCTCCTGGAATAGGCACATCCATGGACTGAGGGCTGGGGTACCGGCCACCCCTCCGTGAATTTGCCGGGGCCAGTGAGTTGCCCTCTTGGGGCATTTTGTCATGCAGGGATCATCTCCGTGAAGCCACTGCCACCCAGAAAGGAGGGCCACAGAGTTTCCGTGGAAATGGTCTTTTTAGGAAAAAGATCCCTTATCTGGTGTGTTGTGTTTCGTGTTTGTTTGTTTTTTCAAAAAGTCAAAGTGGAACTTTTATCAAAATCCAGATAATCTCCAGGAAGGCGCAGGGATCGAGGGCAGCAGGGCAGGCTCTCCGTGATCAGGAGATGCCCTGCTGTCGCTCAGCCCCTGCAGGGGGCGCTGCGCCCTGGGAACGGCCCCTGGGTGATCTCTGCTGCCCGCAGCCCCCTTGCTGGCTGCCCTGTCTCTGATGGGCGTTGGCCCTGTGTTGCTGGCTGCGTTCCCTGCGCTGGGGCTGCTGGCCTGGAGAAGCTGCCGCCGGTTTGCAGAGTCGCACAGACCTGGGCGAGGGTACGGGACTCACCACCCAGTGCTCTCTGTGTCGGCCGGTCAGCGCGGGCACAGTCCCCCAGCCCCCAGGGGCCCTGCTGGAACCTCAGGGAGGTCACTTTACAGGGGAGGTCAGGTCTGCTCACGGACTGGCTGGCTCTGCCTGTGACAGCCCCCCGCCCCTGCCCCAGCTGCAGGGGACCTGAAACCGGCTTTGGGTGCGGAACGGCGTGGTCACCAACTTGGCCAGATGTAGCTTGTCTCAGGGCCATTGGCCCTCCCCTGGCGGTGATGATCTCTGCCTGGGAGCTTCAGACCTGCACCCAAGCTAGCGGGCAGCAGAGCTGGGCTTGGTCTAGCTGACGTGGGGTGGCGGAATTCTTGGGGCGGCGGCCGTTCTTGCTGTCTAACCTGGGGACTCGGATGTCACAGCAGCCCTTGAGCGGCTCGGTGAGGGACACCCGTTCCTCCTTGATTTTGCTGATACTGGGAGCAGAACATGCTTCTGGGTTCCTCCGGGGTTTCCCCTGTGGGGTTGGGACTGGGTGTCTCCACGGGGCTGCCTTGTACAGTTGTACATGCTGTGGACAAGCCTAGGGAGTCCTGTTGAAGAGTCCTGGACAAGAGGGCCTCGCTCAGGTCAAGGCTCTGTCCATGTCGCTGGGGCCTCCACGTCCAGCTGCTTTGCTTCCTGGCGACGCTGCTGAGGGCACGCTTGGCCGGTCAGGGCCCTGGGGCAGGAAGGATAGGCCGCCCGCACTGACGACGCCTTGGCCACCGGGGGGGCAGAGGGGGCTGTCGGCGCCCCCTCCCACACAGAGGATCCACCCGCTAGCGTGGGTGTGGCCCCTGGAGGTGGTGCGGAGGCACGGTGAGGGTTCCTCGGCCCCTGGGAGCGAAATCCAGGGCCACGCCTGCACGTCGGTGGGCTTCTCCCGTGGGGCTTGTCTTTGCTCACCCTGCTTCCTTTGCCCCCGCCCACGGGGGGCTCTTGCTGACAGAAGGTGCCCATAGGGACCCTTCAGAAGGGGCAGCATTTGCCCTTTGACAGGGCGTCTCCAAGCCACTGCTTGTCGTCCAGCTCGGCCGGAGCCCCTGGACCCCCCCGTCCCCCCGCCGTGACTGTAACCAAGCGTGTGTTCTTCGCCCGCGACTGTAGCTGCTCTCACACTTCCAGATGAAGTGGGGTCCCCCGGGGTCCGCGCCGGTCTGGGATGGGGAATTGGGCTGCATGAGCCGGTGTCTGTGGACCCACCACGGTGTGGTCACGTGAGGGGGTCTCCTTCCCCCCCCCGCCCCACCCTCAGTGCGGGGTGGGCGGGCGGGTGTGCGCTGCGGACTTAGCTGGGCCCGGGCGGGGCTCTGGAGGACCTGGACAGTGCTGGATGCCCCTGGGCCGGGCCCTGCCTGCACTCCGGCTGCGCACAGGGAGGATGCCCGCTGGGGGTCCGGACCTGGGGAGCCCAGTGTGCCTGCCTTGTTCACGCTGTGCCCATTGCGGGGGCAGCAGCCACTGACCCAAGCAGCTGGCCGGCTTGGCCGCACTCAGGAGCCCGAGAGCGCTTCCCTCCCTGCCCCAGGCCCTGCGCACCCGCCTCCAGCGGGGCAGACAGCAGGTGGGAGTGAGGCCGGGTTCCGGGTCCTTATGGGGCCACGAAGTGAGCCAGGTAGCAGTGACGGTTATGTGACTCAGAATGTGCTGGAAACCAGTGATCTTTATGGTTTCAGTGGTGAATTAAAGCTCGGTTTTTAAAACTTAAATCGATCACAGTTGATACCTAAGGAAAAAGATGAGCCTCCTATGGCCACTGCTCCTGGTCCCCGCCCTGTCAGGGCCCTGTTCGGAGCCTGGGGCTCAGGTCTCCATCAGCGTGGAGAGGGGTTACCCTTCCTGTCCACCCTGCTTGTGCTCCCGGCTCCTTTCACCCTCAGATTGGGCTTTGGGGCTCGGGTGAGTGGCCCTGGGACCCTGCCTTGTGCTCTGCTGGTCCCTGGAGGCCACGGGGCCAGGAAAGCCAGAGACAGGGTGCAGCCCTCAACGGGTTGGCTGGGCTCAGCCAGAGCCCTCGGTGGGTGTGACCCCCCGTTCACGCTGCTGTGGCCTTCCTTCTCCCACAGGGTCTTCACTGAGCAGCGAGTCATCCCCCGTGTCCTCGCCGGCCACCAACCACAGCTCCCCGGCCAGCACGCCCAAGCGCGTGCCCATGGGCCCCATCATCGTCCCCCCTGGGGGCCACAGTGTCCCCAGCACGCCCCCCGTGGTGACGATCGCCCCCACCAAGACTGTCAACGGCGTGTGGAGGAGCGAGAGCCGGCAGGTGAGTGCAGGGCACACGGGTGGGTGCGGGAAGGGCCACACTCGCCTGGAGGGTCTGTGTGTGGTAAGAAAACGCGATGGTGCCCGTCGGGCGGCCACAGCCAAGCACCGGGCCAGGGCTCGCTCACACGACAGACTATTCTTTGGGGGTCTGAGGCCTCTCCTGGGCGTGTAGACCGCCTTCCCCCTCTGTCCTCACCGGGCCCTCCCTCTGGGCACGTCTGTGTTCTCATTTTTCTTGATGACACGGGTCATGCTGGATCACGGCCGACCTCAGTGACTCTTTGAGAGCCCTCCCAGCATGCTCCCGCTCTGAGGTCCTGGGGGTCTGCACCCCGCATGAGAACTGGCGGCGGGGCATGTGGTTCCATGCATAGCTCCATGGGAAGCACGTCCTGGCCCTTGGTAAGCAGTAGCTGTTGGGATCGCCGCCCCAGTGAGGACCCAAGCAGGGAAGGCGCCAGCACTTCCGGCTTCCATTGTAGCTTCCAGAGCTGCCCCCTGGTACTTGGGGCTCCCCGGTGCGGCTGCTGCCCAGCGGCTTGCCCTGCAGAAGGCCCTGGGAGCGGTTCTTCAGCCCCGCTCCGGCTGCGTGCCCCCCTCCCACCTCCACCCCTCCAGCAGCCCCCCGGGAATCCCAGTAGCGGGGTCGGGGGCTGGGAACACTGGTTGGGTTTCCCTCCTGGGTTTTCCTGCCAAGCTCTGGGGCGGGGGGGCGGCAGTACTGGGAAATACCAATGAAACCACAAGAAAGATGAAAGCGGAGAGGCAGGTGAGCACCAAGGCCATCCCCAACGCCACCATGCACACACCCCCGTCCTCTTGGTGGGTCTGTCTCTTCTTTCTCTGCCTTGGGGGACGGGGGTAGCCAGCCTCTGTCCATAGAGGGGGTGGTCGTCAGGCAGGCCCTGGCCCTAGGTGAGGATCCACAAGGAACCCACCCAGGATCCCTGAATTCCTAGAAACCGCTGTGGGCTGGGACCCTTCTGGGTGTGGCCGTGTGCGCGTCTCAAGCTGCCCGCTGGGCCCTTGGCTTTGTTCGTCGTGCTCTGTGTGCAGTTTGAGGCCGGCAGAGCCCAGGTGGGGCCTGGTGGCCAGACTCCAGCCACAGAGGGGTTTGCAGATCCTGGAGCCGGCCCTGGTTTGAGGGAGGATGAAGGGTCTTCCCTGGGATTTTGCCTTGGGAGGGGTGTCTTGCTCTCAGCCACCTGGTGATCTGTCTGACCTTAGGGCTCCCGGGCTGGGGGGAGGGGGTGGCTCCTGGGTCCTGCCTACCACGTCCCAGGCTCATCACTGGCTGCTGACAGCTGCAGGGGCCTGGCCTGTCCCCTTTGCCTTGCCCCAGAGCGGCTCCCTCCCCCCTTGATGGGCCCGGACCAGGGTGCCTCCCACATATCGCCGTCCTCGCTAACCCGCGCCGTGGGACTCCTCCCAGGGTCTCCTCCGAGGGTCCTGCCTGTCTCCGAAGCATTTAGTCTCCCCCAAGGAAGGGCCGTGATGGATCTGCTCCCGCCATGTACCACGCGGCGGTTACTGGAACACTCAGGCCGCCAGGGAGGGCGGCGGGAAGGGGACTGGATGAGCAGATGAGGTATGGCCCATCAGCGCGCCACAGAGGCGCAGCGGAGGCTGTAATCCTTCTGGGCAGCGGGGCTGGCAGGAGGCGAGAAGGCGGGGAAGGGCTCGGGGGGGTCGCCAGGGTCCTGGTTCCCAGACAGTGGGGGCCACAGACGACAGCAGAGATGAAAAGTGGTTTATTTTCAAGCCAACAGGGCCTGTCCTGCCCGCCTGACTGGAGCTCTCTCTCCAGTCACGGGAGAATGGAGGGTCTCCTCCCTCCCGTCCTGCCTTCGTCTGTACCGCGGGGCCTCAGCCGCCGCCGCTCAGGAGGGGAAGCTGCCCCCAGATGCTCCTTGACGCGCGGCCCTCTGCCAGGACGGCGGGAGCCTGTCACACTCTCGGTGGGGGGGGGGCAGTCCAGGCAGCCTCTGCGCGCCCCCACAGGGTGACCTCGTCCCCAGGGGCCTGCCACGAGCCTGGCAGGCCTCCAGCCAGCCAGAAGGCGCGTGGGTCCGGCCCGTGGAAGCCCTCAGCCCCCGCCGGTCCGCCTGCCCCTCTCCCAGGTCCTGCCGGGCCGTGTTTTCCTCTGCCGGCGGCACAGTGCCATCTGCCGCCTTCAAGCTGGGCTTTGTCCCGCTGAGGGGAGAAGGGGCTTCTCAGGACCGTGCCCTCGGGGGCCTCCTACGTGGCAGGGGCTGCTCCGGGGTCTTGGCCTTTCACGGGGATTCCGTACACAGAGTCTGGAGCGCATGCGACCAGGCCGGGACCCGGTGTGCCGAGGGCTGCCTGGATGGAGCCTCCTCCCCAGATGGGGTCCTCGGGGCAAGGACTCTGACCGGGGGTTCGGCCACCCTGGGTTGATGGTCTCCTTGGCTACTGTCCCTGTCCCGCGGTGCGCCCTGTTCCGTCCATCCCAGGCCACAGCCACGGGGCCTTCTCCATCTCACGGTGGCCCCCGTGGGGAGCAGGGTGCTGCCGCCAGGTGGCGTGGGACCCGCGTGCCAGCTGATAGACCCGTGGGAAGACCCAGCAAGCCCCGGCCTGCACACAGCCCCTAAGACGCTCGCGTGGGCGGGCCACGTGCTGGTTCTCCGCCTGCTTCCCCTTGCTATGCACGTCTGTCCCTGTCGCACCAGCAGCTGGGGCTGTGACTGTTCCCCTCGACAGATGGAGAAACTGAGGCACAAGGCAGCACTGGGTCTCCTCTAGGGTCTCCAGAACCGGATAGGAGCTTGCCCTGCTGTCCACACAGGCATCTGCGGGACCCGAGGCCAGGCCTGGGCCCCTGTATAGAAGTCTCTGGAATAGTGGGAGGCGGGAGACCTGGGCAGCTTGCTCTGACCCAGGCAGGCTGTTGGTACACATGCGTGTGCCCCTGACGCCTGCCCCGCGAACGCCCCTTCAGGGAAGGGCAAGTCAGAGCTCGCGAACCTGCAAGGACCCCGCCGTGAGCAGCGGGGCCGTGCCAGCATGCAGGCGGGAGCAGATGTGGCCGCTCATTAAAAATTCCAATCAGCAGCCTGTCTCCTTCCATTAATTATCACGGATGTGTCTCCTGGAAGGCTGGGGAGGGCGCGGCGGCGGCACCGGCCAGGCCCTCCTCGGCCGCCCCCACGGCCCACCCCGCCTGGTCCGCGGGCCTGTGGCTGCTGCTGGGGTAGTGGGGGGTCAGGGGTGCGGCCACAGCAGCTCTGGTGTCCCCCCCTCCTCCCAGCCTTGCCGGGCGGCCTTGGACCCGGCAGAGCCCGGAATGCGGGGTGGTGAGTAGGGAGCAGGGCGTCTCTCCGGGGACTGGGCTCAGCCTCCACATGTCTGGTGGTCCTCAGCCTGGGCCTCCCTGAGGAGACCGTCCAAGGGTTGTGGTCCTCCCTTGTCTTCAAGGGGTGCTGGGTGTTTTGTGACATGGTGGAACACCGTGGATTCGGGGTGGACAGGCCGGTTTCCTCTCTGCTCGTCGGGGGTGCCCGGACCTGGGGACAGGGGCGGGGCGGGGGAGGGGTGCGGTCCAGCCAGGAGAAGGAAGGGCCTGGTCGAGAAGCTGCTGGGGCCTGGGGGAGCCCGTGGCCACGGCCTCAGAACCCCCGTGGCTGAGGTCAGGCCTGGGCTGGTAGTGACCTCGCTTGGGCTGGGAAAGGCTGTCGCGATGGTGGAGGCTCTTCCCCTGCCCCCGGCTGCTCCAGAATCCAGAAGATTCTGAATAGACGTCAGGAGCCCCCGACTGCTGTGGATGCCCTCTGAGGCTGGCTGCTCGGCTCCCTTCAGCCGCGGGCATGGCAAGAGCAGTCACGATTGTGGGTGGGGTGTGTTCCCGGGGCTGGACCCTCCTGGGGTCCCTCTGCGTGGCCACACGTGGCAGGCTCTGCCCTTGGCCTTGGGCGGGGCTCCTCTTCCCCCTCCCACCTTGAGCAAGCCCCTCCTCTGGTTTCCCAGGGTCTGCCTGCCCGCTGGGCCCCAGCCTACCAACCACGTGTGCAGAGGTGGCCCCAGATGGGTCCGGCCAGTCAGGGTCCCACAGCTGCCTGCTGTGGCCGGTGCCAGGACCACCCCTGGGGGTTGGCAGCGGGCTGAGACCGGCGCATTCTGCCCGGGGGCCGTGCCAGCTTGTCGGCTGTGACTCTGCGGGCGCCAGGGGGCCGAGGTGTCTGTGACACAGCACAGCTGCCACTTCGGCCCCTGGGGGTCGCCTGTGCCTGCTCGGTGGTCCGCGGACGGTGGGGGCCCGGCTGGCTTCGTGCTCCCTGCTGCGGTGGAGCTCACGGCCTGCACCTGCTGCCACATCACCGACCTCCCCACGCTGGTGACCCCGTGGGAAGGGCGAGGGGGGGCCCCGCTCCTTGCTGCGTCTGCTCATGGGCACTTGCTTTCGTGGCCCCTACAACGAGATGGGTTTCCACGCAGCCCTCCTGCCACGAGAACCCATGTCCTCCCGGAAGTGGGGGGTACCGCCTCCCACATGCCCCACGGGGGTGGGGTGGAAACCTGTCAGGAAAGCGCATCTTGGACCACGCCCCAAAACACTAGCCTCTCTGGGTCTGGAGGAGGCCCCTGTCCCACACCCTGGGCCTGACCCAGCGCTCTCTGTCCCCCAGCAGGACACTGGCTCTCGGGGCAGCAGCAGTGGGCGGGAGCGCCTCATCGTGGAGCCCCCGCTGCCCCAGGAGAAGGCGGGGGGCCCAGCCATCCCCTCACACCTGCTCAGCACCCCCTACCCTTTCGGCATCTCCCCCAGCTCTGTGGTGCAGGACTCACGCTTCCCACCGCTCAAGTAAGTCTGCAGGTCAGGGTGGGGGCGCGTGTGCCGGGGGGTCCCGATCCCGGAGGCTGTGGAGGCAGCGCCTGACAGTGGGGCTGCACTAGCTGAGGCCGAGAGCCCCAGATGGTGGCGGAGCCCCAGGCCCGGCTGTGCCTGCTGTCCACGTCCGAGCTGAGGTGCCTAAGCCTCCGGGCTGTGGGTGGCAGGCCTGAGGCGCCATCGCGGCCTACCTCTTGTTTCTGCAAGTCACCTGTCCCCAGAGACCCTGCATGCGGGGGGGCTGGCCCGTTGCCCGGCCCGGTGTGGGAGCTCTGCTCACCGCAGTCCTTCCCGCGTCCGTCCGTCCCCACCTGCAGCCTGCAGCGGCCTGTGCACCACGTGGTGCCCCCGAGCACCGTGACCGAAGACTACCTGAGGAGCTTCCGGCCCTACCACACCACCGAGGACCTCCGCATGTCCTCCCTGCCTCCGCTCGGCCTGGACCCCGCCGCCGCCGCCGCTGCCTACTACCACCCCAGCTACCTGGCCCCGCACCCGTTCCCCCACCCGGCCTTCAGGTGCGGCCCCCCGCTGCGTCAGCCTGGCGTTCCGGGGCCAGGCTCCATTTCTCGAGCAGCTCCCAGTCTTCCGAGTTAGCTGCTAGGGGTTCTCCCCTGGCGGGAGCCCCGTCCCCAAACCCCGCCGGCGCCCGCACTGCCACTCCCGCAGCGTCTGTCTGTTCAACTGTCCCCGACAGGCCCCAGGGGAGGTGTGTCCCCGTCTCCGCCCCGTGCGGGGGCCAGTCCTGGCCCCACGCGACTCTGGACCATGGGCTGCTGCTCCCGGGGCGCCTGCGGTCAAGCCTGAAAGCGTCCCGGCTGGGTTTGGGGGCTGGCCGTGGCCTCTGTCCGAAGGCCCTTGGTGGCGGCTCCCCCCTTTCTGCCCTGGCTGCGCGGCACCTTCGGAGGGGCCTGGCCGTGGTTTTCTTGAACTTTGGGTCTCACTGAGCCTGATCTTCTCTGCACAGGATGGATGACTCGTACTGCTTGTCAGCCCTACGGTCCCCCTTCTACCCCATCCCCACCCCCGGCTCCCTGCCTCCCCTGCACCCATCGGCCATGCACCTCCACCTCTCCGGAGTCCGCTACCCCCCCGAGCTCTCCCACTCGTCCTTGGCTGCGCTGCACTCGGAGCGGATGTCCAGCCTCAGCGCTGAGAGGTAAGCCGCGTCCTGGGCCGGGGCGTCCCTGCTCACAGCATGCGGTGCGGGGCCAAGCTGGCCCCCGTGGCCTCGGTCTGCTCACGTGGGAGTGGGGCACGGCCGGTGCCCGGCAGCTCCATGCTCTGTCGCCGGCCTCCTGGCACGAGCATGCGGGTGAGGATCGGGGAGCGGGTGTGCGGCCTTGGGTCCGGGGGACTTGGGAGTCTCTTCGGTGACTTAGTCCACGCGAAGGCCTGCGTGTCTGCTGCAGTGCCAGTGACGGTGCTGGTCCCCCGGCAGCAGCGCAGCGGCCGTCACCGCCTCCTTCTTCTCGCCCGCAGGCTCCAGCTGGACGAGGAGCTGAGGCGGGAGCGGGAGCGGGAAGCGGATCGCGAGCGGGAGAAGGAGCGGGAGCGGGAGAAGGAGCGGGAGAAGGAGCGGGAGCGGGAGAAAGAGCGGGAGCTGGAGCGGGAGCGGGAGCAGCGGGCCCGCGAGAAGGAGCTGCTGGCGGCCAAGGCGCTGGAGCCGGCCTTCCTGCCCGTGGCCGAGCTGCACGGGCTGCGGAGCCACGCCAGCGACGAGCGGGCCAAGCCCTCGGAGCAACTGACCCCGACGCGCCCAGGTACCGCGGGGCCAGGGCGTCCACGGCCGGGAGTGGGGACGGTGGGTCCGCCGAGGCCGCAGCGCACGATGGCAGAGTGCAGCGAGCGCTTTACGGAGGGAGGGAAGAGTTTTGAGTGTTTTCTCCCTCTGCCTTAAACGTACCTTGGTTCACTGCGAGTGAGCGTGTCGCAGTCACACTTGGCGCCGGCTTCTTGACTGGCTGGTGTGACCCTGGGGAACCCTGTGCGCTCTCTGGGGCCAGTGCGAGCCCGCGCCGGCACCCCGGCGGGTCCGATCCGGAGTGGGGGGCCCCCCCAGCCACCCGGTGCCCCTGGGGCCGCGGGAGAGGAGCGGGCGCGTGGGCTGGGCGCGGGCACTGAGGTCCGGCGGCGGTGGTCTGTCCCCCACAGAGAAGCTGAAGGAGGCCGGTCTGCAGGCCCCGAAGCCCGTGCCGCACCCCCTGCACCCCACACCCGCCACGCACCACACCGTGCCCAGCCTCCTGTCCAACCACAGCATCTTCTCGCTGCCGGGCAGCAGCGCCGCCACGGCCCTGCTCATCCAGCGCACCAACGAGGAGGAGAAGTGGCTGGCGCGGCAGCGGCGGCTGCGGCAGGAGAAGGAGGACCGGCAGTCGCAGGTGTCAGAGTTCCGGCAGCAGGTGCTGGAGCAGCACCTGGACATGGGCCGGCCCCCGGTGCCCACGGAGGCAGAGCACAGGCCGGAGAGCGCCAGGTAGGGCTCGGCGGGGCCGGGGAGGGCCAGGGGAGGCCTGGGGCGAGAGGGGGTCTTTACCTTGGATTGGCTCCGAGCCAGCCAGCATTTATGGGGCGCCTGCAGTTTGCACCGCCTCCTGAGTGCTTTACCTTGCCACCACGGGCTCCGCCTCTGACCGGTGAGGCCCACAGAGGCGCTTGTCCCTCAGTGACGGCGCCGGCCAGGACCAGGGCCTTCCCGCACAGCCTGGCTGCATCCACACAGGGATAGTGCGGCGCCTGGAGGGGGCGAGAGGGGCTTTGATCCTTACACCCGCTCTCGCTGTGGGCCTCTGCGTTTAAGCCGAAACGTTTCTTTAGTAAGGAAAGGGACTATGTTTAGTTTTCATTCAAATAGGAAATTAAGTTTATTGCTGTTGGAGTAATACCTGTTCCCCAGCCCCATTCTGGGATCTCCCGGGAGGCCTTTGTGCCCATCGTTGGGCCCCGTCCTCCACTTACAGCTGTGCCCAAGCCTCCCCACTGCCACCTGGTGGTCTGGATGTCACCTATAGCGTCCCTACCCCACCGTCCATCCCCCCAGGGCGCTCTGCCTGGCCATGTCTCAGGGGCAGGGGATGCTGGCCTCAGTTTCCCCAGTTGTCCCCAGTTGTGCACGAGGGAGGCCAGGCAGGAAGATCTTCATGTCTGGGATGCTGTCTGGGTGGAGGCTTTTCAATGTCCACGTGCTCATCGCCTCTTTCTTTTAGTCTTTGGCCAACTGCCCTGGGCGCTGCTGGCCTGGTCCGCAGCCCTGACCGGCATCCGCTGGGTAGGGCGGCGGCAGGGATTCGCTTGGCTGATTTGCTGTGAGATGGTGTCCCCATGCGGGCAGGCGGCACTGCCTACCGTGGCTGCAGCGAGGGCATCTCTGCTGCTGACCGTTCCTCTGCTTCTCTGGGGCCTTTCGGAGGCGAGGTCTGGTCTGCCTGGGAGCTGACCTCTGCTCCTCCTGTCTCCGCGCTGGGGGCCCGGGAGAGCAGCCAGCACAGCTCGGCCGGCCTGATGAAGTCTGGGTATTCTGGCTCCACGGGAGTCTTTCTCTGCCCACGGCCCGAGGAGCCTGGCACCGCTGTCCCCAGTAGGGGAGTCTCTGCCTCAGGACGTAGCAGCCTCAGGCGGGCTGGGGCACTGGGGGGTCGGGGGGGGGGCGGAATCTGGCCCCTGGCCTCCGTGGTCCCCACAGCAGCTGGCCGCACACTTGGCCTCACAGCAGCGTGAACCTGACCTGTGACGGGCCCGCGTGTTCCGACTTAGAAAACCACCCCGTGCTCGGCTCCGGAGCAGGAAGTATTTACTCTCCTGATGGCTTTCGCTCTTTGGCCGTTTACTTAAGGACCCGTGGCTTCTTGATACGGTGGCCTTTTGTCTCTGCTGGTCAGCGGTGCAGTGGCCTTCGGGGGCGTTCTCCCAGCCTGCATTTGGGAGTAACTTGGTGGCTGTGGCTCAGGGCCCGCCCCATGGCCAGGCAGGGGGAGCTCCGGAAGCTCTGCTAGAGGCGAAGCGACTTAGCTGATGGACGGCGCCCTCCGGCTCCCGCCCAAGCGTGGGGCGCCGCGCCCCACCAAGTGGCTTGGCTCCGTGGGGACTCTTTGGGTGTAACTGCTGCTTTGGGGCCACGTGGGGTTGTTGGCCTTCTTCCCCTCCAAGACTTCGTTTATTTGAGAGAGGGAGAGGGAGGAGGAGAGGGAGGGGACTCCCGCAGAGCAGGGAGCCCAGCGTGGGGCTCGTCCTAGGACCCGAGCCAACGGCACACGCTTAGCCCACTGAGCTACCCAGGCGTCCCGGTTCCTGCTGTTCTGATGGGGACGTCTGGGGTTCGGCAAGAGCACAGAGCCACCCTAGCTGTGGCGGTCACCTCAGAAGCAGGTGTCCCCGCCCCACTGGCTGGGCGGACAGGAGAGCGGCCCCGGGGAAGGCTGCCCGGCCCTGCGTCTGTCCGCTGCTTGGCTCACGCGGAGGTGCCGGTGACAAGGCCGCACTTCTGCCGGCAGAGCCGTGTCCTCTCCGCAGGGGTCTCCCGCGGGGAACAGAAGTCTGTCCTCATACAGAGCTCGCTGCCTGTGAGGGTGGGGGCAGGGGGGGACAGGAGCAGAAGCGGGTCTGGCCTGAGACTGTCCGCGAGCAGCGTCTACCTCTGAGCTTCCGTGTCCTCTCAGAAGTCGACACCTCCCTGCCTCCAGCTGTGTGCAGGGAAGCTGGGGTCCCCGGGCAGCAGCCTGTCAAGGGGTCTCAGAGGTGGCGGCCTGGGCGCCCCTCCAGCCCCGCGCGCTGGGGAGCGCCCGGGCGGGCAGCCTGGGCGCCTGCTGTCATGACCGACGGCCTGCTCTGCTCCTTCCCCAGGCCGGGACCAAACCGTCCAGAGCCGGGCAGCCGAGACCCCCCGCAGCACTTTGGCGGGCCCCCGCCGCTCATCTCGCCCAAGCCCCAGCACCCCTCTGTGCCCACGGGCCTCTGGAACCCGGTGTCCCTGATGGACAGCAGCCTGGAGCCGCGGCGGGCCCCGGAGAGCCACCCTCTGCACGGCCACCCTGCCCCGTTCGAGCCCAGCCGCCAGGCCGCCGTCCCGCTGGTGAAGGTGGAGCGCGTCTGCTGCCAGGAGAAGGCGGAGGAGGGGCCGCGGAAGCGCGAGGCCACCGCCCTGGACAAGTACCAGCCACCCTCGAGGGAGCCAGGGGGCCTGGAGCACCAGGCCTTTCCTCACGGGCCCGGGCCCTTTCTGGCCGAGCTCGAGAAGTCCACCCAGACCAGCCTGGGCCAGCAGCGGGCCGCCCTCCCTCAGCCCGCCCCCTTCGCGGAGCTGGCCGGGCCGCGGAAGCCAGGCTCGCCCTCCCGGCCGCCTGCGCCACGGGGCCCCGACCCGGCCTACGTCTACGACGAGCTCCTGCAGCGGCGGCGGCGGCTGGTCAGCAAGCTGGACCTGGAGGAGCGGCGGCGGCGGGAGGCCCGGGAGAGAGGTGCGGCCCCCCCGGCGCTCGGCATCCAGGGCGGGGTGGGGGCCGGGGGAGAGTGCAGGGCCCCAGCCGCCCGCGGAGCGTGTTCCCCTGCTCCCGTGCCGCTCTTGGACTCTTCTGCTGGGAAGACGGACCTGGCATCCCTGCCAGTCCTGCTACGGCGCAGACCAGCCAAAAGCCAAGCCAGGGCTCCCTGGGAGGACGGTTCCACAGACACGCACGGTTGATAGTTGACGGGCAGAGCTGATAAGGTGGCTTCCCGTACTAATAGCGTGGCGTGGCAGGGCAGGAGGCTTTGAGAGAACAGGCCTGGGCCCGGTGGTGGCTCCTCATGGGGGCTGTCATCCTTGGGGAGGGGTGTGGGCCAAGGCCCCGGAGGCTGCCCCAGCACAGTGCTTTTCTCCTGTTGAACTCGGCCTCTCAACCGGAAGCTGCGGCCAAGGCCAGGTCCTCCCAGGTTGCTCAAGGCCAGATTCAGGGCCGACAAGTATTTTTCTCCTCCACTTGCCTCGTGAGAAAGGAAGAGGGAATACTCTGGTGCCCTTGGTGCAGGGGTTCTGCGGTTCTCTGCATCTGAGTTTCCGTGCGTGCTCTGTGCCTTAGGGATCTGAGTGCACTTGTCCCCTCCTGGGTAAGGGACCCAGATGGCCACAGTACAGCCTTGGGTTGCCATGGACACAGCCCAGGCCTGTGGGACGAAGGATTCCCTGCAGAGAGATCACTGTCCTTTCAGGCTGTCTCAGCCTGGCCACTTGGGGTCCAGAGGAAGCCCAGCATCTGCCTCCCGCGGCCTCCATGCCCCAGCCCAGCCGCTGTCCCTGTCCAGCATGAAACCCTGGGACTGGGACTTAGTGCACATCTCCACTGGGGCTAAAAGGAACCTGGGCTTCAGGGTGCTTAGAGAGGCCGGCCCGGCTTGGTCTGACAGGAGCATCTGTACGCAAGTCGGGGGGCCCCGTGTGTGCCCTGCTGGAGGACGAGGCTCCTTGCCCAGCCAAATAAATCATTCTCGCCCCCAGGGTACTACTACGACCTGGACGACTCCTATGACGAGAGTGACGAGGAGGAGGTCAGGGCCCACCTCCGCTGTGTGGCTGAGCAGCCACCGCTCAAGCTGGACACGTCCTCCGAGGTACTGGAATCTGGTCCCTGCTGCGTGGGGCTGTGGGCTGGGTTCCCGGTGTCCCCATCAGCGCCTGCTTCCTGGCTTCCCTGCCGCTGTCCCGGGCAGCCCCGCCCTCACTGGGACTCCCTGTGCGGCTCTCCTGCTGGCGGCTGCTGTCTGGGTGTGCTCGCCGTCAGGGTCCTGCTCTGTGGCCCGGTGCCGAGCGGGCCACGGCTCATGGGCTGCACGGACCCAAGGAGGGGCCCCTGGGACCGTGGAAGCATGCCACTGCCCGAGGTTTCAAACTCATTTGTTCTCTTTCCCAATCTAGAAGCTAGAGTTTTTGCAACTTTTTGGCTTGACCACCCAACAGCAGAAGGAGGAATTGCTGACCCAGAAGCGGAGGAAGCGGCGGCGGATGCTGAGGGAGAGAAGCCCGTCGCCCCCGACGATCCAGAACAAGCGGCAGACGCCCTCCCCGAGGCTGGCGCTGTCCACCCGCTACAGCCCCGACGAGATGAACAACAGCCCCAACTTCGAAGAGAAGAAGCAGTTCCTGACCATCTTCAACCTGACCCACATCAGCGCCGAGAAGAGAAAAGGTATGGCCTGGTGGGGGCCTCGCGGGCTGGAGTCGCTCTAAGGCCACGGGCTTCTGGAGAGGCGGGGCCGTGGGCTCCCGGTGGGATCGGAAGGCGCTTCATCCGGGGCTCTCTTCGCTCCGTCTGGCCCCCTGCAAGGTGGCCGCTTTGCTGTCACAGGCCTGCCCCCGTGTCTCTCTGGCTTCGACTTTCTCTCCATCCCAAATGCAAGTCCCCCTCCTTGGAGCACATTTCTCTCCTCGCTTCAGCGGCCTCTGTGTCAGGCCCGCTTTCGTCCTCTGCTCTTGTCACTCGTCAGACCTCCTGGCACCTGCACAGCAAGCGGAGCCACCCCCAGGCGCAGGGGTGCGTCACACCTTCCCGCGGTGGCCACTTTCCTCTTGGGGCCTGGCAGGAGGCCCGGGGCGGCCGGGGTGGGCGAGCTTGCCCTGGCAGGTGCTGCCGGGGCTGTGAGGCCGCCGGGGCCACACCCGGGCCGCGTCTTGGGGCAGGAGCCGTGGGGTGGGACTGGCGCTGGACTGGCGCGCTCCAAGCGAGTCCGCCGTCCCGCTCTTCCGTGCGCTCTGCACGCTCGCGTCGTGCCTGTGCGTTCGGGTGAGGACTTGGCCGGTCTGGGTGCTCCGTGTGCACTCCCAAAGGCAGCTTGCAGACACCAAGGCGGTCGCTTCTCTCTGAAAGGATTTCGGGTGAAGGCGGAAGCGCTGTCCGGTCACGGGCTGGAGCCGTTCGTGTTCGGCCTTTAGCCAGTCTAGTGGGATCCGTGCGCCCGTGAGGCAGGGACGTGTCGGTCGCCCGCGCCGGGGCCCGGGAAGAGTCGTGGTCACTCTGTAACCAGCGTCTTTTTGCCTGACTTAAGCCCTAGAGGAAGCCACAGTGATGCAGGCACTCGGGGTCAGGAACGAGGGCCACCGCCACGGGAACTCGCCGCGCTGGGCGTCACGGCGGGTCCAGCCCGTTTCGGTCAATGGCAGCCACCCAGGGACGGGCGCTCGCGGGCCGGGCGCGCTGGGTCGGAGGGTGCACCTGGAGCCTGTGCTTCCGGGGCCGCTGCTTTGTGTGGGGCCCTTTGGCGCGCGTGAGCCTTCCACGCGAACACGGCATCGACAGACCCGTTGCTTTGCCGTGCGGGCGCCGTCCTTTCGGAGCGGGTCTGGAGTGCTCTAGTAAGAGCTGAGCGGGACCGGCTCTGAGTGCAGGCTTCCTCCTGTCGACACAGCCCGTCCCCTTGGTGCTCTCTTTGTCGCTCCTGCTTTGAAGGGCTTGTGCCTGCCAGCCAGGGCCCGGGCGAGAGGCCTGCTGCCCAGCGACCCACCTGTGTTGTTAATCTCAGGCTGCTTTTCTCATAGACAAAGAGAAACTTGTTGAAATGCTCCGTGCCATGAAGCAGAAGGCACTGTTCGCAGCAGTGGCAGACCCGCTCAGGAGCTCTCCGAGGGACAGTCCTGCTGTCTCCCTGAGCGGTAAGGCCCAGGGCGGGAAGGACACAGCCCCTTCCTCCGCAGCCGCCTGGGACTGTCCCGAGGGCTGCCCAAGGTCAGAGGCGACCCCTCAAGGTCTTCTTCGTCAGGAATCTTTCCTCCTGGAAACAGGGTGTTTCTCTTCATCTCGCTCTTTCACAAGCTCCCCACACGGCAGGGCAGGCTGTCCTCGGGACAGAGCAGGACAGTGGGAAGGCAGGGCTGGGAGCCGACGGGGAGGGTCCCGGCTTCCGAAGGGCTGTCTGCGGCCGCTCGGTGCCGTCACAAACGCCACCCGGCCGGGCCTCGGAAGCCCCGACCCCTGGACCCTGGCGCCCACTGCTCCCACCCTGCGGCTCCTGCCAGCCCCGAGCTGGCACTCTGTCTGGCATCTCGTCTTGCTTGTTCTGCCCTGCAGGCCTCTCCGACACTTGCTTTCACACCTCTTCTCTCTCTCTCTCTCTCTCGGCGCCAGTCAAATCTTGCTGCGCTGCTCAGTGGAACTGGAAATCTCTGTGGTCCGGCCCCGTTCCCAGATCCTAACACGGTCTCTCTTACCGGGTTGGGGCGCATTAACATCTCCCTTGTGGGTGACTTGTTGCTTCCTTCAGATTCTCTTTCTTCCTGGCTGCCTTCCCGGGGCGCCGTTCAAGGAGGGACTCGCTGCTGCACGCAGCCCCCGCCTTCCGGTTGCGCGCGCTCACGGACGCTGAGCTGAACGGCCCCCCGGGTCTTGGTTCTCTGCGCTGGGTCTTTATTACACGTAATCTCTAGAGGTCAGCGTCTGCCTGTTCACTCACCGCTCTCACCATTGTCCTCGCTTTTTCTCTCCAAAAGAACCAGCCTCGCAGCAAGCCCCTCTCGAGACAGAGAAGCCTGTGGGTGTCGCTGCTTCCTTGTCTGACGTCACCAAGGCCACGGAGCCTGGGAGACTGGAGCAGCTCCGGCCCCAGGAGCTGTCGCGGGTCCAGGAGCCAGCGGCACTCAGCGGCGAGAAGGCCAGGCTGAGCGAGGCCCCCGGGAGCAAGAAGAGCCTGAGCATGCTTCATTACATCCGCGGCCCCGCGCCCAAGGACATCCCCGTGCCACTGTCCCACAGCATCAACGGGAAGAGCAAGCCGTGGGAGCCCTTCGTGGCAGAGGAGTTCGCGCACCAGTTTCACGAGTCTGTGCTGCAGTCCACCCAGAAGGCCCTGCAGAAGCATAAAGGTCTGAGGCTGCTTGTCCCAGTCCCGCTCCCGTGTCCCCAGAGCGGCCGGCAGGGCTTCCGGGAGCACCCGGCTGCATCGGGGGTTGCCCTCAAACTTCGGTGTGCACGAGGTGCCAAGGATGCTCTGCGGCTGGCAGGTGCCCAGGTGCCGCTGCTGCCGCGGGCCTGCCGACCCTAGTTCAGGAAACGTTAGCAAGGGACGTTCTCTGAGCTGTTAGAAGCCCTTGCTCTTCGCAAGGCCGGTCCCAGGCACAGAGAGGCTCTGCTCCTTCTGTAGCGCACGCTTCTCCGGCGTTCCCGTGCCCGCGCCCCTGGACCTCCCCGCTCCCTGACACCCGGACCAGCGGCTGTTCGTTCCAGCAGCCTCCGAGGGCACTTTGTGGGACACTTAGACCCCCAGATCCACTCCCCTTGGACATTTTTTAAGATTTTATTTATTTGACAGAGATCACAAGCAGGCAGAGAGAAAGGGGGAAGCAGGCTCCCCGCTGAGCAGAGAGCCCGAGGCGGGGCTCGATCCCAGGACCCTGGGATCATGACCTGAGCCGAAGGCAGAGGTTTAACCCACTGAGCCACCCAGGCGCCCCATCCCCTTGGACATTTTCATGAGAGTCCCCAAAGGTGGGATAACGGGGGTCGCTGCAGCTCGTTCTCGCTGAATCAAAGGTTGAAACCGCCCGGAGGGAGAACGCCCCGTGCTTTGGTTATGACCGAGGGTGGCGTTGAGTGTGCGCCAGTAGCCAGGAGGAAGTAACGGGCTGGAGGGCAGTGGTGGTCACAGTGAAAATCAGGAGTTTTCTTGACTGGGTGTTTGTCGTGGATGTACTTGAACGAGTCCGGTTTTTCAGGGAGAAAATATTTTGACTGGTGACCAGGTTAAATACCCCTGCCCTCTCCGACACACGTCACAGGCTTCCTGTGGACCTAGGACACGGTTTTCCTGCCTTGTTTTACACCAACCCTTTCCTGACAGTACATGGGGCTGTTTCTTCAGGGCTTTTTTTTTTTTTAAGATTTATTTTTTAAAAAGAGAGAGGCAGGGGAGAGGGAGAAGCAGGTTTCACCTGAGCCTAAGGCAGACGCTAACAACAGCGCCCCCCAGGCGCCCACATTCATTGACTTTAGAGAGCGACGCGCAAGGGTCAGGGGAGAGGGAGAAGCAGCAGCCCAGCCCAGCACAGAGCCCCACACGGGGCTTCATCCCCAGAGGCCCAGAGTCTACAACCTGAACTGAATCCAAGAGTCGGATGTTCCAACAGCTGTGCCCCCCCCCGGGCGCCCCTTAGCATTTTAAAGCCTTCTGTCTCCTGCCAGTCCGGGCCCTGCAGGGCCATGCCACGGGGCAATGCCGGCCTCATCGAACCCGGTCCCAGCAGCAGCCAGCACAGGGCATGCCCGCAGCCTATAGGACTGCACTCCCCGAGAGGACGCTGACTGGTGTCCACGAGGGCCACCTGCAGACCAAGTTCAAGCCCCATTTCCTAAGACAGGACACGGAGTGTGGTGTCACTTGGGGATCGGCGTGGCTGAGACCACACGCCCGTTAGGACTGAGTGGAGGAGACACGGGGGTGTTAGGGTCGTTGTGGCTCTCCGACCTTGCCCTTAGGTGCCATGTTCGACCTCTGGAGGGCAAGGGTCTCTCCGTCCTCCCTTAGCAGAACCGCCATCACGCAGAGTCCCGGCGGCCCGTGACAAGCTGCTCTCTCTCCATAGGGAGTGCAGCCGTGCTGTCTGCGGAGCAGAGCCACAAAGTCGACGCATCTGTCCACTACAACATTCCGGAGCTGCAGTCCTCCAGCCGGCTCCCTTTGCCCCAGCACAACGGCCAGGAGGCCCCCCCTGGGAGGAAGGGCCCCCTCACGCAGGAGATAGACCAGGACTCGGAGGAGGACGAAGACGACGGAGAGGAGGATGAGGACGAACCCCCCAGGCGCAAGTGGCAAGGGATCGAGGCAGTCTTCGAGGCTTACCAGGAACACATAGAAGGTACGTGGGGGAGGGGCCGAGGGCCACGGGAAAGAAAGTAAAAGGAGACGGACTTGACCCATCTGTGTGCACTCTCCCTGCCAACCACAGGGACTCTACGTGGTGGCACTGACACTCCGCATCCCTGGGGCACAACTAGGTAATTTTCGTCTGCTGCCCCGCCTGTTTCCAGAACTGTTCCTTGGGCTTCTGCGGGTGCCCCAGTTTATAGACTGGAGGCCACGGTCCCTGGAGGAACTTAAGTACCAGTGGCTGCTACCACTCAGTGGGACAGCACGGACCTGGGCCACGCTCTCCGTGCTTGCTATCTCCCATCACGCTTCTAAATGCCCTGGCGGTCTGTACTGTGGCTCCACACCAGGGTCCTGAAAATGGAAGGTTTTGTGAATTTAGCTGAGCCCTAAATAGTGAGACCTGGTCACTGCCCCGGCCCGTGTGCTGGGCTAGTGCTTTGTGTAGGGGGTTGAGCCCTCAGCATTAGCTGCCGCCGCACCCCTCTCCTCCTGGGGCCTAGTGCTTCGGGGTGAGGGGCCCTGGGTAGGAGTCCCAGGGTCCACGTCCTTTCCTTGTGCTTCTAGCACGCTGGCTCCTTTCTCTGGTCCTCTGTTTCGAGAGGCGTCTGGCTCGGAGGCGGGGGGCCTGTGACTTCGGTGGAAGGGCAGGAGTCAGGTCCTCCCGGACTTGGGCCTTACCAGCCGCAGAGGGGTTTTCGTTTTGAGCAGGGAGTGGGAGCCCTCTTCTGCATTTGATTATGGAATGTCCTGATCACTACAAATCCTTTGAAAAGCCGTTTTAAAACACTGAGAAAAGGAATGCCCGTGTGGCCACAAACAGCCTGTCTGCCCCTGTGCCCGTTTCCTCCTCCGGGAGGAACCCTGTTTTGAAATGAATTGCTCGCTCGGTCCATGGTGTTTCCAAGTGAACCCGTGTGTCCAGAACCAGTTAACGGGGCCTTTCGTCAGTGAAGCGTGTCTGTCCTGTCTGGGTTAGGTTCTTGGTTCCCCGCCCTGAGGACGTGCTCCTCTCCATAGTCTTCAGAAATTCTTCAGGCTCTGATTTTGTTAGGCCTAGAATTCATTTCCATGCTGGGCTACGCAGAAATTCAACTTGGTCTTTCCCCTCTGAACAGCCCGTTACCCTGGTGGTTTATGGGGTGCAGTCTTTACCTGTGCCCATGGCGAGCCGTGGCCGTCCCTGGGCCACCCCGTGGGGGCACTAGCTCTGCCGCCGTCTGCAGAGCACGCTGGGATCTGCACTTCTCTGGCAGCTCCACTGCTCTCGGCCCTTGGGGTCCCCCCGTGGATTTTAGGGTCACCTTGTTTGTTGCAGAAAATTCTTGTTAGAACTTGCAGTTGCGTTGAATTTACAGATTTGAGGAAAGTTAGTATTTTTGATAGCAATGCTAATTCCTCTATGATTATTGTATTAAATTGCATTAAACCATTTCCCCCCCACCCCACCACCCCCCCCCTTTTTTTTTTCTTTTTTCCGTAAACAAGATCCTTTTATTAGATTGAGTTGTAGTCGTCAGTGGGATTGTCATGGACTTTTAGTTTCTGTTTTTCCTTATTCCTTACATGGTCCTAGCTGGTCAGATCTTCTGTAAATCAAATTTAGTTCTTTTGAGTTTTTACTCTGTCCCGCTGCCCTGCCTAGGAACGGCCTCTGGGCTACCGAACAGCACGGCACTAACGGAGCTCTTCTCTGGTTTATGAGACTGGGAAGAAATAAAGGTTCTTGTTGGAGACCGTCAGAGTTCACAGGGTGCCTAGGCCCATGGAGGTGACAGCCTTTGTTTTTTTCCCCCTTGGTGTTTTCTGATGTGGCCTGCTCCTTGCTGAATTCGTTAGTGCTTTTAACATTTTGCATCCCTGTCCTTGAGTGGCAGGAGACCCGTCTCACTGCCCTGCATTTGCTGTCACAGTTGTTCCTGCTTCTGTAACTCAGCCTCTCCTGGCCTTTCACTGCCCTTATTAAGCTACCACCAAAAAAAAAAAAAAAAAAAAAAAGTCACTCCTCGTTCCCATCAAGCCCACCACAGGACTGCGGGACTCACCAGGACAGCTGCCCTCTGGGTAGGGTGCTCAGCCTTCCACACCGCTTGGAGCCTCTGACCCCCTCTGGTGTGCAGGCATCCAGGACTGGCACAGAGAGAGCCGTTGTGTGGCACCAACAGGAAAAGCTTCAGCCCAGAAACACTTCATAGAAGGCACAGATTGGTCCCCGGAAATCTGAAGTCGCTCCTGTTAAAACCAGGCCAGGATCTTTGGGAAGGGCAGAGATCTTCCTAATTTAAAATCACTTTCAGTGTCTAGGTTTACTCTGGCCTTTTTTTTTTTTTAAGCACCTTATTAAAAGCTTTTTTACCTAAGCTTTCCTTGAAAAATGCATTTAAAGACCATGAATTTACCCTTAATGACTTTTTTTTTTTTAAATTTATTTGTCAGAGAGGGAGAGAGAGAGAGCGAGCACAGGCAGACAGAGTGGCAGGCAGAGGCAGGAGGAGAAGCAGGCTCCCTGCTGAGCAAGGAGCCCGATGTGGGACTCGATCCCAGGACGCTGGGATCATGACCTGAGCCGAAGGCAGCCACTCAACCAACTGAGCCACCCAGGCGTCCCAACCCTTAATGACTTCCTAACCTGTGCGTCTTAAATAACCTTTTGACGCTAGGCCCTTTGTGGCCTCACGCCGCGGGGCTGATTTCCTGTGCGGTGCAGAGGGCCAGGGGCCAGTGTGGTCCAGAGGACAAGCTTGGCGGCCTGAGAGAAGGGCAGCCCTGCCCGGGGGCCCCTGAGTCCGGAAAACATCCTGACGTGGCTTGTCTTTGCAGAGCAAAACCTGGAGCGGCAGGTGCTGCAGACGCAGTGCCGCCGGCTGGAGGCCCAGCACTACAGCCTCAGCCTCACGGCCGAGCAGCTCTCCCACAGCATGGCGGTGAGTCCCGGCCCACGCGCGCGGGGGAGGGACCAGAAACCATCCGGGAAGCGGGGTGGTCTTCAAAGACACCCCGTGCTGTTTCACCTTTCAAGCCTGTGTTCATCACACACAGGAGTTGTGAGGGGTGATGCTGCTTTTTAGGCTGCGGCTCAGAATCGGAGGGGCAGGCTGTGCGTGCCCCTGGGGTGGCTCAGACCTGTGCGCGTCTCCCCTGCCAAGGACGGGAGCAGAGGGTACAGGAGCAAAGCCGACCCTGCTGCTCTGCCCGTGGCACTAGCACGAGCCGCTTCCTGCCGTCCTGGCCCGCGGGGCTGGGGCTGCAGATCTGGGCCGCTGCAGAGCAGCCTAAGTCCTATGCGGTCAGGGCAGAGTTTTAAACTCGCAGGGCTGAGCACGAGCGGGGCCTTGTGAGGAGCTAAGGCTTCGGGCAGAGCTTGAACCAGCACTTCTGGAGACCCAGGCCAGAGCCATGGCCGCGGGGGTGTGGGGGGGCGTCTTCTGGAGCCTGGAGGGTACGCCTTCCCTCGTGGCCCCCAGAGCATACCCGCTGCGGAGGGAACGTCTGACCCCACTCTCCCCCTGCAGGAGCTGAGGAGCCAGAAGCAGAAGGTCGTGTCGGAGAGGGAGCGGCTCCAGGCCGAACTGGACCACTTGAGGAAGTGCCTTGCATTGCCCGCCATGCACTGGCCTAGAGGCTACTTTAAGGGATATCCTAGGTGACGGTTTCCCTTGCACTAGGCTGAACCTATAGTATAGAAATATTATCTATTTTATTACCTTGAATATTTAATATTTTTCACTGGGAGGTTTGAAGCTTAAAAAAAAACACGAGAATGTGCCATGCATGAAGCAAAGGGTTCCAGGCTCCAGAATAACGGACTCGCCTTGACTTCGATGCAGCTGAGTCACCTTTGTCCGCCAGCGAGCCACCAACATAGGACGCCCATAGTTCTTTCTCCTAGAGGTGGTTTCACCCTTCCCCCGGCATTCTTTCTGGATCTGAAAGCAAAGGCTCCCGCACCAACACTAAGCTCCATCGCCGGCGGCCCCGGGCGCCCAGCTGGGTCAGACGGAGCGTGTCCGTCCCTGGTGTGGCCGGGCCCGCGCGCCCCGAGACCCCGCTCGGCCTCGCTCCTCGCCAGGACTGAGACCTGCTTCAGCGGGAAGAAGGTGGGCTGCATCTCCGGTAAAGGGCTTATCTGTTTGTTACTTTCCTGCGAAATTTCTGAAGCAGCAGGTCCTGGGAGCGCACAGAGCAACAGTCCTGAAGCCTCACGCACAGGCTTCTCCCCGGAACAGCTCGTCTCCAGCGCACGTCGGCGAACGAGGACGCGCAGAGCTCTGTGCACACGCGTTCGCGCCCGCCGGCCGCTCCTGCACGGGGCTGTTTTCATACAGACGTAAATTTTGAGAGAAAAGTCAAAGGTGCTTCAGCCTTGTACTGTGTATATATATTAAAAAACAAAGTTTTGTATGTTTTTATTACTTTATTGTTATAAAAAGCCTGCCATTTTTAATATGTGGTCCGGGGGGATTTTTGTTTTCCTGTTTGGGGGTTTTGTTTTTTTGCTTTCGTTTTTCTGGGCAAAAAAACTCGCTTTTAGTGTTTGTACTGCTGCTGGTCAGGACATTAAAATATTGAAGTGTTTTTAAAAATTAAAGAAGAAGAAAAGTAAAAGAGCTTACCACTGGCGCCTACCGCTCACTTCATTTTGAGTCGCACGGGAAGGTGAGGTAGAAAGCCACGTGCTGCTCCTGCTCCTGTCCCCACCCCTGGCTCCGGGCAGCAAGAATCACCCGGTGCTGCTGAGGGGCTCGGCCCCAGGCGGGGGCAAGCAGGGCCCTGCGCTGCGCGCGTGCGCGTGCAGCTCTGTTGAAAGGCCTGGTCAGGGAGCGAGCAGTTCCGACAGGACTCTAGGGTGTCCTACAGCAGTCTGAGAACAGGTGCAAAGTAGAAACTTTAGAAGCTTTATTTAGAGGCAAAGCTTTGTAAAAGCCTAAAAGTAGGGTAAACCACGTCTGAGCTGAACGTCTCTCGAGCTCATTGTCAGGAGCACAGGAGCGGCGGGGAAGCGGCGCTGCCATCTCCGTGCAGAGCAGCGCGTCCCCCTGACCCTGCTACGGCTCACTCAAGCAGCATCTAGTCTAGTCGCTCCGGCAGGGAATCCGGCCCAGGCCAGCGGTTGGTCTGTCGGGGGGTGGGGGTGGAGGCAAGAATCCGCATGGCCGGTGTCCCCTTCACCCTGGGTCGGGGGACGGGCTGGCCGACCTTCAGGAAGGCTCCGCACCGCGACCAGCGGCCGCGCCCCCAGCCCCCAGCTGCGCGGAACAGCTTGCTGGCAGATGGCACTGTGTTGCTCTATCTGTCCCCACACCGTTTGCTTTGTGTGTCTGCCAAGAATCTTCCAGTTATTAGCAAACTCAGACAAGAAGTGCCGCCAGTATTAGCAGCAGTCAACAAGCGCCTTCCTCGCCACAAAAATGACTTGAAGAGAACGAAGGCCTGTTCCAGGGGCCTCCTCCCCGGCAAGGACAGGGAGAGCAGCAGGTGCACAGGTGGGGGCAGCACGCAGGGAGCGCTGCGGCCAACAGGCAGGGGAAGCGATGACTGAGCCTCTTAAGTCAGCTCGCTACTGCCAGTCCACCACTGGAGAGCTCCATCTCGGCCCCTCACTCTGTCCCCGACCAGCCCAGGAAAGGCCCAGGAGCCCTGCTCATCAGTGTGGCAATGGCCAGAGCGAACAGGGAGCACAGCCCAGCCCTTCACCAGCCAGGGGGGCGCGGTGGTTCTGCGCACTGGGCGAGGTCCTGGGGTAAAGGGAGGCAGCACCCGGGAGGTCTGTGCACGCAGGCACACACTGTGTCCCTGAGCTGGCACTGCCCGTCCCTTCCCACGGAAACCACCACCTTGCCCTGGCCCTCCTGTCCCTCTGCCTCCCGCTCTCGATCTGTAATAAGACAATCAGAATATAACCCATCAGGTAGCGTGAAGAAACTCAGGCAAGGAAGCATCTTGTTTAAACGACGTGGCCCGCACGGCGACACCCGAGCCTCTGCAGTTCGGGTGCACAGTCTGACACACACATCTCTGGAGCTTTCTGTGAGGCTGATTCACACAGGGCTTAGGAGACGAGGCTCAGTGGCACAGCACACTCGCTCCGGAGCGGCCGCGCCGCCCGTCGGTGTTCCGAGTTCTTGCCTCGCAGCCCCGCCCGCCCCTGCCGTCTGTCCCGAAGGGCACGCCCCGAAGTCCCGGCGTGGGGTTCCACGTGCAGTCAGGTCACTAGAAGCAGACCAGAGCCCCCCACTCAGCGCTACAGAACCTCCTTTGGAAATGTTCTGTTTTGCGTGATTAGAGCCAAATGGACCTAAAGCAGGGTCCCGGTCCGCTGTCCCAGACAAGGGGCGAGATGGGACCCGCCCCGACTCGCCTGCAGAGCGCGCACAGGCTCAGCACCTACTTGGCGTTGAGAGTCCAACAGTGAACGTCCGTGAGGAAATTCCAGGAGTAGGAAACGGCCGAGAACTACGACACACATCTCCAAGTGCGTATGAGGAGCGGTGTTTGCCTCAAGTAGCTCAGTAACGCTGCCAAATCTCAAGACCCCTACATACACCCCCAGATCCTCCGAGCTGTTTTTAAGTAGGAAATTCCAAGGATCTCCCACAAGATGGAGGGGTCAGCACAAGCCCATCCTGCCCCCTTAGGTGCGCGTTAGCCGCTTAGCAGCCATCCCCGTGCTCCCCGAGGAAACCAGCTCTGGCTTCCTCCCCACCCGCCGTGGTCGGTCTGTCCGTCCCAGCTGTCTGACCCAGCTCGAGCGAGACTCTGATCTCCGCTTTGACCTGAGGAAGACCGCACTAACTGGTTGTCACTGGGTGTGTGCCCTGTGCTTGAGGGACAGCAGCAGAACCAGCACACGGGAGGGAGGAGGAAAGCCTCGGTCACCCTGGGGGCGGTTTAGATGCTGTGAAATTAAACCTGTTCTAAGCGTACTTGTTTGAATTAACTGTATTGTAATATTATTTGTTGAATGTAGTAATTAGATATTTATGAATATATTCCTGTAATTTCTGACAACATTCAAAAAAAAATAAAATCTTCCTAAATCATGTTAAGAGGAAAATCTTTGTTCTAATAGGGCTACAGTGGCGGGTGGGGGAGAAGAGCTCCGCCACGGAGCTTCACCCGTCAGACTCAAGGTCCGCTGGCCAGCGACTTCGCACAAGGGTTTGAGGTAGGGGAGCTCGAGGGTCCCCGGACCCTCCTCCGTGCCATGTGGTTTCATTCCGGCAGAGTCCCCGGGTGGAAAGGCAAGTCCCGCCATCCAAAAACGACCCTCTAGAACCGTCCCCTTATGTGACGGGGAACGGGTGCTCGTGTCTGGCCCTTCGGTGCTCAAGTAATGACCCCAGCCGTTTCCGGAGGGACGGCAGCCTGGCCACCTGGGACCGAGAAAACGTGCCTGCGGAGCAGGAGGGGAGCTGGGCTTTGAACACCGAAGGGCAAAAGCCAGAATCTGTCCCGAGGCTCAGGCGACCGTGCGCGCTCGCTCCGGCGGGAGAACGTGCTCGGCCGGGGCCGCCAGAGCTTCCCTCCCTCTAGGACTCTAGACAGTCGTTCCTGCTGTCAAGGTCCGGTCACTTGGGGACAATTCCAACCACTACGACTGAAAAGTGCTTCTCCTGGGAACAACGGACCCTCCGTTGAGACGCTGCTGCCTCCAGCCAGGTCTCTCCCGTCCGTCCCTCAAGAGCCGCGCTACAGGCCTGACTTCCCCTCCCAGCAGCCGGACTTCAGCCTCACACAACCCAGACCGTGCAGTCTCTGCAGCCACACAGGCTGGGTCCCTGCGGAATGTCACCCCCGTCACCCGGTCCTGAGCGGTTCGCCAGCGCCAGCCTTGGCTTCTGCAGTCCCCGTGACTCCTTCATTCTCTGCGGTTCCTTTTGCTGCCCTCCTAGGGTCTCTCCTCACAGAGGCTGTTCGCGTGTGTTTGGGTCTGTTTTCCCTTTGCATAACCCAAGGAGCCCCGAGTCCTGCCAGTGGTCCTGCCACCAGCAAATGGGTTCTGAATCCAAATACAAAGGTGACATCTGGTGTGGTCTTGTCCGCTGCGGCCAGTTTCCCGGCATTTCTCTCTCAGAGAAGGCAGCGCCGCCTTCCCAGGGTGAGGAACATCAGTGACCATCTGTTTCCACGGAAGGAGCCCAGTTGGTCAGGAACTTCCCCGTCTGGCCAGTTACGGCGCTGCTCGTGCTGGCGGCTGCGCGTGAAGCAGCCAGGGAGTTCCCGCCTTTCCTCCTGACAGAAATCCGCTACACCCTGACCGGAAGCAGCCCGGAGACGAGAGACGGCCCCAGTGTCGGTCTAAAGGTCGCCCCTTCCTGCCACACATCCCCATGTGGCCAGTCAGACCGGTCCAGCCACGTGACTTGCTCCCTGCCCTCGGCGGTAGTGCAGGGGAGAAAACCCCACGCGAGGTCTAGGGGGTCCGTCTTTGGGGGGCTCCGATGGCAAACCCGGTCGACGTCCTGCCACTCACCGGCCGTCCTTCTGTGCGTGAACGAACTCTGGGAGAGTCCAAACTTAGCCCAAGAGATCAGGCTCAAAAAAGGGGAAAAAGCCCCAGGCCACATCGCCACTCCCACTGTCTCTCAGAAAACACCCCCCAAGGTCACTGACTGTTCCCCCACAGGACAACACCTCGCAGGAGACCGCAGGCTCTGCCGGGAAAGTAACTCGTTTTGCCAAAGCTGCGTTCCTTCCCCCGTAAACGAACGCAACTCCCGCAGACAGAGCTGGGACGAGACCATCCCAAGGACTAAGCACAAACCTGTTGCTTTCCAGCAACGTTATGAACCACTCCTTGTTGCATTACAGTTTTTCGTACATTCAGAAAGGGTTCTAGAACTCCGGCGATCACAGTACCTCTGTCGGGTCTCGAGCTCACACGGCACCTGGCAAGCCTCCGGACGGCAGGCGCACAGGTGCGAGCGGCCAGCCTTCGCCAAGGGCCGGGTCCTTCTCTAGAAGTCCTGAGACGGCGCGCCCTGCGCAGGCTGCAGGTTCGTGCGGAGTTTGTACATGTGATCGAGCGCTCGTGTGAGGAAAGCCCCGCTCGTGTTGATCTCCATCAAGGTCAGGTTGTCCAGCTGAAACGTAAGAGAAGACCAACCCGGTTGAGTGTCTGATTTGACCAAATGTACGATCTACGGAATAAAAGTACGTAGCCAATGAATAATGGGGTTGTTTTGGTTTTGGTCACATAGGCCAGGCACAGCCAGGAATCCCTGCTGGCAGCGGTCCGAGCAGACGGGGTGCGGGGGCCACTCGCTGGCACCCGCCGGCGGCCCGGGGCTTCGCGGGCACGCAGGGAGAGGCAGCTGCCACGGGGGTCCCGAGTCCCTGCCCCGCACACGCCTACCTTGGCATGTGCCTCCTGCTGCCTCACGAAGCTGTCGGCGGACACCCGCAGCTTGGCCATGCGAGTGTCCCACACGTCCTTCACCAGGGTCCGGATCTCGTCTGCTTTGGGGATATTGTCCGAAGCACTACAGAAGCAAGAGCGGGGCAACAGATGACATGGGGGGGCACTTGGTAAAGCGACAACCAGGGGGAAGTGGCCTGTGTGCTGGTGTGGGCAGGTCCCGCAGCGAACGTGGAGCCCAGACTCCCAGCCCCGAGATCAGGGGTCACGGCCTCCTCCGGCCGAGCCAGCTAGGAGCCCTCCGCGTGGACAGGACTTTCGAAAACACAAGCAAAATGCGTTTTCCTTTGTTTTCAATTTTAAAATGTAAAAATTTCTAGCAGTTAAGCTTGGTGCCAAGAAAACTCAGCTGGGGGGACGCCTGGGTGCCTCTATCGGTTGGACGCTGCCCTCGGCTGGGCGTGACCGAGCCCTGTGATCCTGGGACCAAGCCCTGCACGGGGCTCCCTGCTCAGCAGGGAGTCGGCGTCTCCCTCTCCCCCACACTTATGCTCTCTCGCTAGGTCTGCGGCTATCTCACTCTCTCAAATGAATAAAATCCTAAAAAACACAACAACGCCGCCACGATGCACACCGCTGTCTGCACCCACGTTAAGCGGCTTGCGGCGGCCGTGACGCCCACTTCAGAGGACAAGTGCGGAGTCGGACGTCCTCCTCTCAGGGTGACCGAGTGTTCTGTGCTGCAGAATCTCCATCCTCTTATTTTTTAAAGATTTTATTTATTTGACAGAGATCACAAGTAGGCAGAGAGGCAGGCAGAGAGAGAGAGGGAAGCAGGCTCCCCGCGGAGCAGAGAGCCCGATGCGGGGCTCGATCCCAGGGATCATGACCTGAGCCGAAGGCAGAGGCTTTAACCCACTGGGCCACCCAGGCGCTCCCAGAATCTCCATCTTGAAGGAACCTCTCCAAGGGCCGGCTTGGAGGTCACGACTGCTGTTGCTCCCACGTCATTGACCCAAGGGTCACACCCCCCGGGGAAAGACAACAGCTCTGTGCCAGGCTCGGTGCTCCGCATTCAGGGCATTTCTATCCTCCCAGAACACTCTGAAGGAACTACCACGCCACTCCGCAGAGGAAACGCAAGTCCACTTGTAGAACCCCCAGGATAAACTGCAAATCAGCATAACCCGCGCATCCCACCACCCAGTGAATTCTGGGTAAAAGTCTGAACAGGAGTCAGCGAGGGTCGGAATGACAGCCGTCCTGTGGTGAGCTGCGTTTTGGATGCTTCTAGGCCATTCTAGTGTTGTGTTTTGTTTTGAAGGAGGCTCACACCCAGCGTGGAACCCAGTGTGGGGCTTGAACTCACAACCCGGAGGTCAAGACCTGAGCTGAAACCAAGAGTCAGACGCACAGCTGACTGAGCCGTCCACCACCCCTTGTTGTGAACCGTATTTTCAACTAACCTTTGAAGGAAAAGACAAAACACAAGACGAAAGCAGAAGCTAACACGGCCCATCGCCGGGCACGCTGGGAGAGCGGAAACGGCCTCTCTCCCTGCTGAAAATAGCTCGTGCTGAGCAGCAGGAATCAGGGGCTACGAGCTGCATGGCGGGTTATACTTAGGACCCGAACACTTGGGTCTGATACTCTGAACAGCAGGTTCAGGAACAAAGGACCCATCGACTTGTTAACTGACGTGCGGGACAAAAGGTGTAATTGGGTCCCTTGGCCAAATGAGCTACAAAGGATCATAAAACCGAAGGTTCAACAAGAACTGCACACGGAAGATCCTGAATCCCAAAAACTGAAGGTGAACAGGCCCCTCACCTCTGCTGCCATGTCTTCCCTTCCAAGTCCCACCGCCACAGGAGGCTCTCCGCTTCGCCGGACGACACGCCCCTGCCAGCCAGAGTCCCCAGGACATGCACCCGCAGAGCAACAGCCTCAGCTCCCCGACGCCCTACCTGGCCTACAGCAACCCCAGCCGCTCTGCTCGCCTGAACGGATGTGCCCATTCACACGTCCCCGCTTCTCCCCACAGCGTCCTCTTCTATGGTGAATCTTCCCTCCTCCAAGCCCGGGATCCCTTCAATGACACCGCCAGGCACTAGGGCTGCATCCCGACATGATCTAACAGCGGGGACACAGAATCTCAAGCAGGCTTCGTGCCCAGCGTGGACGCTGACAAGGGGCTCAACTGCACAAGCCCGAGACCATGACCCAAGCCAAAAACCAAGAATCTGACACTTAACCGACTGAGCCACCCAGGTGTGCCAGTCCATGCCCTTTAGAACTGGGGGGGCGGGGGGGGCGGACTAGCAATTAGATTACAGGTGACAAAAGGCGCGGGGGCTACAGGGCTCCCAAGAGGACAGGCACCCTTAACCTGTGACAGAGCCCCAGTCAGCCTGAGCCAAAGGACAGACACAACAGACGGACATACTGGGCAGAGGAAACGGTGTATAAAAGCCCGGAGGACACTGGCATGTGGAAGGGGAAGAGGCCGATGTGAGCCTGGAACCCCGAGCAGCAGAGGGAAAACCCGTCAGAGCCACAGAGGAAAGCAGAAGGAGCCCAGCTAGGCAGAGCCCCGCGGCCTAGACCCTGCACGGGCTCCGAGGAACAGACGAGCCACGTGGCAGCCCCATCTTTAAAAGTCCACTCTGGCTGCAACGTGGAGGAGGAATCAAAGCCAGTGGGGAGCCAGAACTGAACACGGGGAAGCAGGACGCTGCTGCACCGCACGTGCCGCCACCGTGGGCTCTCATCACGGCCAAGGCTCGGAGCAAGTGTGAGCCTCTGGCCCTTCCTGTGAAAACACGCCAGAACTCACATGCGCATAGTGAAGAGCGAAGGGTAAAGCCTCGCCAGTGAAACAGAGCTGCGGGTAAGAAGGTTAGAGAGGATAACGGAGACTCACCAGTGTCCAGTGTCAAGCGATAAAGCGGCGAGGAATTCCCTAGGAGCAGGAGGGCTGGGAAGGGAAAGGACAGATGGGAGAGCCCAGGCAAAAGGGTGCAAACGCACGAGCGCCTCCCGGGTTACCGACCCAGGAGCTGGGGGGCCGGGACAGCCCTCACCTTGGAGTCGAGCATGGAACAGGAAAGAGACAGTGTCAGGAGTGCTACCTCACACCCGGCTCTGCGGAGGGGATGCACTTACTGATTCAGCAGGAGTTTGGTGAGTTCCATGTAGTAAGGGCTGGGCATGGGGGTGAAGGTTTCTTCCTGTCGTTCATAATCCCTGATCTTCTCCAACTTCTCTGAAATTGAGAAATGTATACATTTTACTATCACCATACCCAAATATTTATTGGAGCTTTCCAGATTTACCAAGTGTCTATATTACCTGTTGGATCAACAAAAACAGAGAGAAAACATTTTTTTTTTTTACTTTTTTTTTTTAAAGATTTTTATTTATTTATTTATTTGACAGATCACAAGTAGGCAGAGAGGCAGGCAGAGAGGAGGAAGCAGGCTCCCCGCTGAGCAGAGAGCCCGATGCGGGGCTCGATCCCAGGACCCTGAGATCATGACCTGAGCCGAAGGTACAGGCTTAACCCACTGAGCCATGCAAGCACCCCAAGAGAAAACACTTTTTTGGAATAACGTATCATTAGATGATTCAGGGCCCATTTCCTCAAAAGTTTCTCTTATTGGGGGGTACCTGGGTGGCTCAGTTGGTGAGACGTCTGCCTTCAGCTCCAGTCATGACCCCAGGGTGCTAGGATGGAGCCCCAAGTTGGACTCCCTTGCTCAGGGGGTCTGCTCTCCCTCTCCCTGTTGCTCCCCCTGCTTGTGCTGTCAAATAAGATCCTTAAAAACCAAACAAACCAGGGGTGCCTGGGTGGCTCAGTGGGTTAAGGCCTCTGCCCTCAGCTCAGGTCATGATCCCAGGGAGCCTGCTTCCCTCTCTCTGCCTACTTGTGATCTCTGTCAAATAAATAAATAAATAAGCCTTAAAAAAAAAGAGAGAGAGAACTCAAGAGACAAAAACAGACTTACTAGGGGACTCCATTCACAGGACCAGAGCAGACAGAACCCCGGGCACAGCAGAGGGCGGCCGGCTCTCTAGCCAGTGAGGCTTCGGCACTGCCCACCGCAGCGTGACCCCAGCCGTGAGAAAGCTCGGGCTCGCTCTCCCCACACTTTTCTGACTGGCCTGCGAGGAGATGGGCTCTTGCCCCCATCACCTTCGGGTGGACAGGCCAAAACTGCCAGGAGGAGATGTCGTGCGAACAGCCAGACCTGGCGGGGCTCCCTGCCAGAGCCCCTCAGCAGAAGAACTGGGATTGGGAGCTTCCCTTTGCTGCCGACGCAGCAGGGCCAGCGCCCACCCCTTTTTGGACCAGAAGCGGAAAATGCCTGGCCAGTCCTTCTGAAACTGTATTTCAGGGCCTACCTCAGTGTCCCTGCTTTTTTTTTTTCTTAGAGATTTCATTTATTTAATAGAGAGCGAGAGAAAGAGAGAGATAAGAGAGCGAAAGGGAGAGAAAGCACAGGTAGAGAGGTCCACAGGCAGGGGGAGAAGCAGGCTTCCCGCCGAGCAGGGAGCCCCGGGATCATGACCTGGGCGAAGGCAGACGCTGAGCAGACTGAGCCCCCAGGCGCCCCCCAATATAATTATTTTTAAATGTTAAGAGAAATGCTTCTTCAAAGTCCTACACTAGGGGCACCTGGGTGGCTCCGTGGGTTAAAGCCTCTGCCTTCGGCTCGGGTCATGATCCCAGGGTCCTGAGGGGCTCTCTGCTCAGCGGGGAGCCTGCTTCTCCCCCCCTCCCGCCTGCCTCTCTGCCTGCTTGTGATCTCTGTCAAATAAATAAATAAACTCTTAAAAAAACAAAAAAGTCCTACACTATGTTTAATTTTATTTAACTTTTAAGGTGTTATTTATTTATTTGACCGAGAGAGAGAAAGCATGACCAGGAGGCAGAGGGAGAGGGAGAAGCAGGGTCCCTACTGAGCAAGGAACACCCCCCTCCCCACCCATGTGGGCTCACACCCAGGACCCTGGGGTCATGACCTGAGCCAAAGGCAGATGCTTAACCCACTGGGCCACCCAGGCGCCCCACATGCACTTAATTTTTTTTTTTTTTAATTTTTGTAAAGATTTTTATTTGGGGCGCCTGGGTGGCTCCGTGGGTTAAGCATCTGCCTTGGCTCAGGGCATGACCCCAGGGTCCTGGGTTGGAGCCCCGCATCGGGCTCCCTGTCCCTCTGCCCTTCCTCCAGCTTGTGCTCTCTTACTTGCTCACTCTTTCAAGTAGAATCTTTAAAAAAAAAAAAAAAGGGGGGTTTGATTAGAGAGAGAGCGAGAGCGCGCAGGAGCAGGGAGCAGGCCAGGCAGGCTCCGCAGAGCAGGGGCCCAAGTGGGGCTCATCCGCCGCCCTGGGACCCTGGCCCCGGGGGGCGGACGCCTCCCCAACGAGCCACCTAGGCGCCCCAGTAGTCTTGATTTTAAAGCGGGGGTGTCCTAAGCCAAGATCTGAGCGACCTTTGGTAGGACGCCTCAGACCGACGCGGCGGCGGCCCCCGCGGTGCGCGGACCCGGAGGCGACGCTCGGCCGCCCCGCCGCAGCCCCGCCCCAGCCCGGTGCTCACCCACGTCCATCCACTCCGGAGGCAGCAGCCGACACTTCTGCCTCTGCTTCAGGCTGACGGCCAGCCACAGAGGCACCCGCACCGGTAAGCCCGGGTGGAAGGGCCCCAGGTCGCCCTGCGGAAGGGACACCCAGTCCGGGTGAGACCGCCCGCGGCCGTGCCAGCGGGGGCGGGCGCTGCGGGGGCCGGACCCGGGGGGGGAAACAAAGTCCGGCCGCGGGCGCGGGCCCAGGGAGGCCGCCGAGCCCGCGGTCCCGAGCCGGGCCGGCCCCCCTGAGCCCTGCTTCCCGCCCCGAGAACCGCCGAGACGCCGCCGCCCCGTGCCCCCGACCACTCGGGTCCCCTCCCCACTAGGCGTCCCCCCAGCCCTCCCGCGACCGCTCTGCCTCCCCTGTCAGGGACTCCCCCGACCCCGACCCCTCGGCGGGTCAGAGGCCGGGCGGGGGTCCGCGGAGCCGCCCCCCCCTCCCCCCGCCCACGACCGCCTCCCCGCGCGCTGCCCCCGGAGGCAAATGGCCGGCCCCTGCCCTGACCCCGATGAGGTAGATCTTGTCTAGGCTGAAGTTGGGGATTACGGTGACCAGCTCCTTCTCGGCCAGAAACTCCACCTCCGCCGCGTCCATGCTGGCCACAGCGACCCGCCCGGGACCCGTCGCCGCCGGCGGCCCCTCACTAGCCGCGGCGTGGGGGTCGGGACCGCCGCCGCAACTTTCCCGCCAACGTGCCGGCCCGCCCCCGCCCCGCGGAAGAAGCCTATAGCAACAGGCCAGCGCATAGGCCAGCCAATAGCAACGCGGCGCTCTCCCCGTGGCGGCGGGAGGCGGGAACCACGGGCTCTTCAAGCGCGCGGATTGGCGAACGTCAACGAGGCCGAGCAGACCACGCCCCATAGCGTCCGCGCTCGGCCCTCCTCTCGACAGGCCCGGGCCCCGCCCCTGCCGCGGCCCGGCCCGGCCCTGCCCCCGCCGCGCTCTCGCGGGCGGGGCACCGCGCGGTGCACCTGGCGTGGTCCGCCTCGGCTGGCGCTGTCTCCTCCCTTGCGTGTCCCTTCGCCTGTCCCCGGCGCCTACACCGAGTCAGGCTGGGGGTGCAGCCCGGGGCACGTGGGCACTGGGTCCCTACCCGGGGCACCGGTCAATGCATTTATGCTTAGGTCAGGGCTGCGGAGGCCTTGCTTGCCTTAACCTCGCCATCTTCTGCGCCTCCCTACACCCCGGCCCCACGCACACCTTCCGATTCAAACCCCGAGTGTGTGGGTTGGCCGGCCCCGCAGCTGGCCCAGGAAGGGGCAGGCTCGCAGGGCTGCGGCGCCAGCTGTTGCGCTGCCCTGTCTGCCCCTCCACTGGGGGGGGGGGGATCACGCCCCCTTCGGGGTCGGAGCCCCCAGAGGACTGTGAGCGTTGACCTGCACGCCGCCGCGCGGCTCAGGGGGTTAAGCCTCTACCTTTGAGTCAGGTCATCGTCTCAGGGTCCTGGGATCGATTCCCACATCATCCGGCCCCCCTGCTCAGCGCGGAGCCTGCTTCTCCCTCTGCCCCGCCACCCGCTTGTGCTCTGGCTCTGTCTCTTTCTCTCTCTCAAATAAATAAAAATTTTTAAAAAGAGAAGAAAGAAACATGCACACTTCTAGAGAATTCTAAATCGGGGTCTGGGGTGAGGACAGAAAACGGAATTTTAACCAGGGCCGGAAGGCTTCCTGGGCGTGAAGCTGATAGGGCAGGCTGTTAGGGACAGGCAGTGGGCTGAATCTGAACCCTTGATCATTGTGCCCTGTGGAAAAAACACGGAGACGGAGGATTCCAGGGTTCTGAATCCCCGCAGGAAAGCTGCCCCACCCCGGATCACCCCATGCAGTCCTCCCTAAGCCCCCAGAAACCTGCCCCTGTAAGGATGTTGGAGAGATGAAATAAATCCATAATTAAGTTCTGCCCACTCACATGGCCTAGAAAGGCGATGTCTGCTATTTATCTGAACTGGAAATCACCTTCATTGTGTGCCATTTATGAAGACTAATACAAACCCTGGCCAGCCCTGTGTGTGGAGCCGGTGGACTTTTTAAAGTCCTCTCCCCACCCAACACAGATCTCGAACTCATGGCCCCGAGATCAGGAGTCACATGTTCTACCAACTGAGCCAGCCGGGCGCCCCAGAGGGAACCGCTCTTGATCTTGGGATCCTGAGTTCAAGCCCTTCATTGAGTGCGGAGATCAGGTGAGGAAAACAAAAGGAAAAGAAAGAAAAGGTCCGTCTGGATGCGGTGTGATGGAGGGCAAGTGACGACTTTGAACGTCAGTCTCCTCATCAGCAGAAGAGGTAGGAATGAGAAGGAGCCTGGGTTGTCAGGGGAGGGGGAGACGCTGCAAGCCTGGTGTCCCCTAAAATAGAAGCTCCCTCAGGCATCTGTAGACCACGTGTGCCAGCTCGTCTGGGTTTTGACTGATAGCGGAATGTTTTCTTGACTGGCAAATATTTGTGTTCCTGAATTGGCGAGGCTTGCCTCCCTGCTTTCCATAGACGGGAAGAGAGCAAACGGAAAGAGCTAGTAGGAAAGCCCAGGTTCTGAGAGGCCATGAGTGGCGGGATGAGTAGGAGAACGAGCTGAGCCCAGGACAGCGTGGCTGCCTCATGGGGCTGTTGGGAGAGAAAGACGTGTGCAGTGTTGTACACTGCAACAAGACGGCGCCTTGGAGCCCCAAACGGGAGCACACATCGGGGGCACCTGGAGACTCGTTAAATGTCTTTCCATTCCCCGAGGTACCATTCACAATAGCTGAAGGGCGCAAACCACTCACATGTCCCTCCGTTGAGGGGCGGATAAACAAAATGCCGTCTCCACACAGTGCGGAGCATACCCCACCACAAACAAGACGAAGCGCCGATTCGTGCTACAGTGTGGACGGGCCAGAAAATACGACACTACGTGGGAGAAGCCAGTCACAGAAGACCACATATGATGAGTCCATTTATGTGAACGATCTAGAAACTACATGAGACGTAGAGATAGAAACTAGATTCCTGGGGCGCCTGGGTGGCTCAGTGGGTTAAGTCTCTGCCTTTGGCTCGGGTCATGATCTCAGGGTCCTGGGATTGAGCCCCGCATCGGGCTCTCTGCTTGGTGGGGAGCCTGCTTCCCCCTCTCTCTCTGCCTGCCTCTCTGCCTACTTGTGATCTCTCTCTCTGTCAAATAAATAAATAAAATCTTAAAAAAAGAAAAAGAAAGAAAGAAAGAAAGGAAGGAAGAAAGAAAGAAAGAAAGAAACTAGATTCCTGGTTGCCTGGGTGGGGGAGTAGCTGTTCAGGGGCATGGGGTTTCTTTTAGGGGTGATGGAAATGTTTTGGAACTGGAGAATGCTGGTGCTGCACAGCTCTGTACATATACTAAAAAACACTGACTTGTAGACCCTAAAAGGGTGAATTTGTAAATTATTCCCCAATAAAGCTATTATGTAAAATGCCCTTCCCTAAGCTCCAGATTTAGATTTTCTGACTCAGTGACCACACACATGTAACTGACTCCCAGGAGGATTTTATAATTGGGAAATTGGGGATTGAAGGGATTTGCCCCAATCTGGTCCAGCCGTGAGCCACACTTGAGATCCAGAGAAGACTTCCACATGCCCACCTTCACACCTGGTCTCCGGAGGTCAGGGAGGCAGGACACAGGTGAGGGGACACGAAGGGCACTGGACCAGCCCAGAGGGGTGTGGTGGAGGCGAGCTGTTGTTTCAGACGAGGTGGTCAGAGCACTCACGCCACTGTCCCCCGTTGTAAGAAACGCCTCCCCTAGAAGATGGGAATGACCACGTCGTGGTGAATTAAGAGCTGGAGACAAAGTAAGTGGGGATGAAGGGACAACCTCACTGTGCAGAAGATTTACAAAGGACGTACATAGAGATTCTGTCCTCAAGAGAGTGACCCAACGGCTCATGGCTGGCTCAGTCAGAGGCACGTGCAACTCTTGATGTTGGGGTCCTGAGTTTGAGCCCCATGTTGGGGGTAGAGTTTACTTAAAAAAAATAGTGACTCTGGGGCTGCCTAGGTGGCTCAGTGGGTAAGTGTCTCCCTGGGGCTCAGGTCATGATTCCGGGGTCCTGGGATTGAGCCCTATGTCAGGCTCCACACTCTGTAGGGAGTCTGATTCTCCCTCTGCCTGCTGCTCCCCCTTCTCTCTCTCTGTCAAATAAATAAAATCTTTTTTTAAGATTTTTTTAAGTTCTTAAAGATTTTTTATTTATTTGACAGACAGAGATCACAAGTAGGCAGAGAGGCAGGCAGAGAATAAGGAGGAAGCAGGCTCCCCACTGAGCAGGGAGCCCAATGTGGGACTCGATCCCAGGACCCTGGGATCTTGACCTGAGCCGAAGGCAGAGGCTTCACCCACTGAGCCCCCCAGGTGCCCAATAAATAAAATCTTTAAAATAGGGGTGCCTGGGGGGCTCAGTGGGTGAAGCCTCTGCCTTCGGCTCAGGTCAAGATTCCAGGGTCCTGGGATCGAGCCCAGCATCGGGCTTTCTGCTCAGCGGGGAGCCTGCTCTCTCTCTCTCTCTGCCTTCTTGTGATCTCTGTCTGTCAAATAAATAAATAAATCTTTTAAAAAAATAAATAAAATAAAATAAAATCTTTAAATAAATGAAAATGAAGAAGAATGTGGCATGTAACTCCCTACTTCTGAAGGATGGGCTGCCTATAGCCACTTCCTTCCGAAGAGGACAGGTCAGGAATGGAGAAAAACAGAGTAACTTGACAGTGGAGAGACCTGACCAACACGACCTTGGGCAGGTGGCCAAGGTTACCACGAGCTGCAACAAGTCAAGGTGAGGGCATGCAGCCCCGATAAATGGCGGAGAAGGGTTCTTGACCTCCCGAGCCTTCCTCCCAGGATCCACGGTCCCAGTCCCGTCCTGAGGAACACATCACACAATGCCAGCAGAAGGACATTCTGCCAAGCTCCTGGCCAGCGTGTCTTAAAACTGTCGAAGTCGTCAAAACAGAGTCTAAAACACTACCAGGGCCCGGAGAAGCCCGAGACATGAGACCTGAGTGTATGTGCGATCTGGGAACAGAAAAAGGACATGAGGGAAAGCCTGAGGAAACGTGAATGAGGAATGGACTTTAGGTAATCACAGTACACAAAGGGGGTGCCTGGGTGACTCCGTCCATTAGGCGTCTGCCTCGGTTTAGCTCATAATCCCGGGGTCCTGGGACCGATTCCTGTGTTGGACTCCCTGCTCAGTGGAGAGCCTGCTTCTCCCTCTCCTTCCACCCCTCGCCCCTCACTGGGTCATGTTCTCTCACCCTCTCTGTCAAATAAATAAAATTATAAATAAAAAGGATTCTCTCGGCCTCTCTCTCTGCCCCTCCCCCACTCGCACATGTGCTGATGCTCTCCCTCCCTTGCTTTCTCAAATAAGTAAGTAAATAAATAAAATCCTTATTAAAAATTTAAAAATAGGAGCGCCTGGGTGGCTTAGTCGGTTAAACATTTGCCTTCAGCTCAGGTAATGATCCCAGAGTCCCAGGATCAAGCCCTGCATCGGGCTCCCTGCTCAGCGGGGAGTCTGCTTCTCCCTTTCCTGCTGCCTGCCTCTCTGCCTACTTGTGCTTGTGTTCTCTCTCTGTCAAATAAATCAATAAAATCTTAAAAAAAAAATTAGAGGGGTGCCTGGCTGGCTCATTTGGGAGAATGTGTGACTCTTGATCTCGGGGCTGTGAGCTCAAGTCCTGCACTGGGTGTAGAGATTATTTAAATAAATCAATTAATTAAAAAATTTTTAAAATAGAACTACCATATGATCTAGCAATGACACTACGATTTACCCAAAGAATACAAAAACAACAATTGGAAGGGATGTATTTATAACCGCATCGCGCTCAATAGCCAAGCTATGGAAGCCAACCAAGCGTCCATGAGACTAATGAGCGGATGAGGAGGCGGTGGCATGTACACACAACGGAACACTACTTGGCCGTGCAAAGAATGAAATCTTGCCATTTGCGGCGACACGGATGGAGCTAGAGAGTATACTGCGAAGGGAAATAAGTCAGAGAAAAGCGAATACAGATGATTTCACTCGTACGTGGAATCTAAGAAACAGAGCAAATGAGCAAAGGGGAAAAGAGAGAGAAAAACCAAGAAACAGACTCTTAACTCTGGAGAACACAGGGCTGGGGAGGAGAGTGGGGAATGGGTAGAATGCGTGATGGGGACACTGGGGTGCCCTTGTCTAGAGGAGGATGGAGCGATGCACGGAAGTGTTGAATTGCTGTGTCGTGCACCTGAAACTAACACCACATTGTCTGTTAACTGGACGGGAAAGGGTCCTGCACCTGGGGCACCCGGGGGGGTCAGCTGGCTGGGCACCTGCCTTCGGCTCCGGTCATGATCCCGGGGTCCTGGGATGGAGACCCACGTGGGGCTTGCTGCTCCGTGGGGAGCCTGCTTCTCCCTCTCCCTCTGCCATTCTCCTCGTGCTCTCTGGTTCTCTCTAAAGCTCTGTCAAAACAATAAATAAATAAATAAAATCTTTAAAAAATAAAAAAAGAGTCTTGCACCTAAAAAAATAATAGTGTATCAAAATCGGTTAATTAATTTTGACAGATAGACCAGAGGAAGATAAAATTAAGGGCAGGGGAACCTGGGTGAGCACTGTAGGGGAACACTCTATTATTTTTTTAATAAGATTCTTTTTTTTTTTAAGATTTTATTTATTTATTTGACACAGAGAGGTCTCAAGTAGGCAGAGAGGCAGGCAGAGAGAGGAAGGGAAACAGGCTCCCCGCCGAGCAGAGAGCCTGATGTGGGGCTCGATCCCAGGACCCTGAGACCATGACCTGAGCTGAAGGCAGAGGCTTTAACCCACTGAGGCACCCAGGTGCCCCAGAT